>WWET01004945.1:21304-46330 GCA_011038615.1 Limnodynastes dumerilii
GGTAGATTCAGAGGAAATGTGCGGAAAATTTACTTCACTGAAAGGGTGATAGATAAGTGGAATAGCCTCCCATCTGAGGTGGTTGAGGCCAATGCAGTAGAACAGTTTAAACATCCTTGGGATAAATATAAGGATATCCTAAATTGTAAACTAAATTGCGGATAAATAGGGTCTAGGGTCAGTATAGTTTTGAATAAACAAATGGGCAGACTGGATGGGCCATGTGGCTCTTTTCTGCCATCACTTTCTATGTTTCTATTTTAAAATGATGGGGTAGATCCAGAACTACGTCTGTCTTCCATAGACGGACGTAATTCAATAAACAATAGCTACTGCGCATGCGTAATAGCTTTTGTACGTAATCTGCGTATCGTTTCGCTACGTAGATTGCGTATATGCGGTCTTTTAGAAAACGATACACAGATTACGTACAATAGCTACTACGCATGCGTTCATTGAATTACGTCCGTCTATGGAAGATTGACGTAGTTCTGGATCCGGCCCGATGTTTGTATTCAGCACAGAAAACACTATTAGATTCACTTATAATAACCCTTGTGACAAAAAGTTAAAAATAATTTGTAAACCAGTGTAATAAAAATCAGAACAATGAAAACACTTTATATACAATACAAAATAATAAAAAGCACAATGACCAGAATGCTGGCTAATTACCAAAAAAAAATCCAAACCAGATGCTGGTGACAAAGGGGTAGATCCAGAACTAAGTACGCTAGATGGAGACTTAAAAACGCTCTTTTACATGTACTGCGCATATGCGCGGAAGATGTTAAGACACGTAACTCAGAGCATACGTACCAGACTACTATTAACAGCGTAACTACAAACAAAGGGGTGTGCCAGCCAATTGACACCCATAATTACGCTTGGGAGACAGGGTTAGGCATTTAAATCGTACGGTATGGGTATGCTTAGGCGTGTAAGTACGTGAGGCCATTACGACCGACAGGAGTTACTCTTGGAAAAGTTAAGGCAGGGTTTGAAAAGTGTAACATGGCTAAACTATGTACGGCTGAGGGGAGTTTTAAGGGGAGCTCATTGTAATTATGATAGCGTAAGTTTGCTACGCTAGGAAATATAATGGAAACATAGCTCTGAATTTGGCCCAAAGAAATTAAATTACTAACTATGGACCGGATCCACACCCCACACGTTTTCTGTACTTGCTGGGGTGTTTAATTCTGCACAAGAGAGGGGAGTGAACTCCCCCTGTCACTCCTCTCTCTTGTTCATAAGAAGTGTGACTTACACTGTCATAAAGAAGCCTTAAGTCAGACTTGTGGATCAGCGGTCCGTTTTTGTGCAAATGGCAGGCCTATCTTGAAAGGCCTAGGATGGAATCTCCCTGCTTCAAGGAGAGTGTTTCTATCAGTGAGTTTCCTATACAAAGTCATCTGAAAGCAATGATGAGTTTGTCTGATCATCATGTCTAGAAAGCTAATGGAATTACCATTAAAGTTAAGCATATATTTGATGGCTGTTTCCATCACATTCAGTTTTCAATAAAGGTCAAAAGATAAGATGATGATCCACTCCACAAGAGAAACAAGTCATCAATGAATCTTACATAAAACTTGATGAATCTAGAAAAAGTAGGGTCACCAAGAATATACTTTTTCTCTCAGGCATCCATATAGAGGTTGGCATATGATGGGGCCATATTCATCCCCTTCGTAGTTCCCCTCAATTGTAAATAAAATTCATTTTCAAACATAAAGTAGTTTCTGGTAAAAAATAAATTGAATCAACAGCCCTCAGAGTGAATAGTATTGGTGTATAAGCTGGACACATCAAGTGTCACCAGCAACAACCCGCCAAATGATCTATAGATTTAAAGTGAATTAAAAAGTGGGTTGTATCTTTAATATAATTACTAGTTGCTTGGATTAGAGGCTGGAGGTAGAAGTCAACCAGTTGCAAGAGTGGTTGACACAAGGATCCTCTCGAATAGATAAACGGCCTCCACAGAGGTTTATCTATGGTCTTCTGTATTTTGGGCAACATTTATATAGTAATAGAATAGTCTTGCCTGAGGAATCTCGAAGTCTCCGTGTTAATGACACCTTGTTTTACAGATTCAGATATAAAGCTATAAATCTCATATTTATACATATTGGTGGGATCATAAGTTAGCATTTTATAACATTGAATGTTCATTAATTGCCGTTTGACTTAATTGACTTGACTTCAATTAACATAATCAATGTGATTAAGAATGACAACCGCTCCTCACACATCCGCAGGAAAAATAAAAATATTCTTATTTTCTTTAAGAGAAGACAGCACAGATTGTTCTTCCAACTTTAATTTTAAGTAGTTAATACATCCATGTGACCATTTAGAGAAGACATTCACACTACCGAATGTATAACACATACGTCCGTGGTTTACAGTTTTTTGCTACTGCGCATGCGTAGTCAATTTTTTATGTAATCTAAAAATGCAATCTACGTAACAAAAAGATACGTGGAAAAAGACGGTAAACTACGGACGTATATGTTATACGTCCGGTAGTGTGAATCCAGGCCATAATCTCTAACAAGATGAATAAAGGTATCAATGGAAGGATTTGATATGGGTGAGTAAAAATTTGACCAAGTCTTAAAAGGCCTAGATATACATACCTCAGTTGATATTTACAAAAATAATTCTTTAGCTTCAGTAAACATTGGAATTGAAAGAGTTCCACCTCTATATAAAAAAGATTAGGTATGAACATTTGAACAAAAGTTATACATTTACTTAATACTGCCATTTCGACTGAACTGGGCTCGTACACTACTGTTTCCTTCACGTAGAAGTTGTACCTCCACCACCTTCAATGCTTCCATCCACCTCTCCACCTTGATATATTTTGTGTTTGTTTCTCATGCCAATATCCTCACAGGAAAAAGTCTCCTTGTTGACTCTATAGTGACCTATGCTATCAGAGTCACTCTGAGGTCTAGCTGTGTCAAGATCTGTAAAAGATTTATTAAGAAGATTGCCTCTTCTATTGTTAATGTGCCACCTATTATACCAAAATGGATGATTAGATGCCCAAGGTTATACTCAGCTATCTTTATAGTCCTTTTTCACAAGTTAATATTTGTGTTTCTTGAAAGCTAGCAAGTAATTTTCAAAGCATTGTACAGAATCAGCTAATTTATGATTCCAGTTAGTCAACTTATCAGTAGAATAAGCCAATGTTGTCTTAGCTGTCAGTTCACCAATTTCTTTTTGAATAATCTCATTGTCAGTTTTGACCTACCTAATAAGTAGTATCATCAAGTCTAGAGAGCATTGGTTAAGTATGTGACACCACTGTTGGCAAAATACTTCGCCTTGTCGCCTTGCCCAATGGTAGGTTGATTCTTAACCCGGAATCCACGCGGTATAACTTTCTCCTTAAAGTACTGGGACAATTAAAGACAGTTTTCAATTTTGCAGTTTGCAATTTTCGTTAAATTAACCTCTTAGTGTGAACACAAGTGTAAAATGAAACTCACAATAGTATAATCTTTGATTTTATTAAGTTTTTAAAAGCAGTACCTGGTTCAAAGCACTGATGTTTACAAAGTCTATATAGGCTAGATAAAAAAACAACAGGTGCATGGGCATCCCCGAGAGTAAGGAAGGTCTCCCTAAAAACGGGATATAAACACAGAGAGAGGCAAGCAGACTTTTGGAAGTCATCGGCACTGTGGGATACTATCACTGATTAGTCCTAACTTACTATTTTTTGGGCCCTTTAAAATGTCCGGTTTTAATTTTCATCTTGGTAGTGAGAGATTCACTTGGGACAGTTGACCTCCATTTTTATGAATATTTTACCACATGTACTGGATGAAATAAATAACTTTTATGAAATGATGGAAGCCTGGTGATTAGGAAAGATACCTTTATTGTTCAGAATAATGAAGGGAGGTTGAAGGTGAGCATAACCTATTCCCTTGATTATATATAAATGTGATTGACTAACAAGGTGTTTTGAGGATGTTTGTGTTTTCATCCCATTGCTGATGTTGATGACTGTGGAATTAATTTTGATAGAAGCACAACCAACTCCAAGAACCAGGAACTTTCATAATTTGTTATGTGCAGAAGATCAAGTTAAAACCTTGTAAATGTGTATATATAGAATGTACATTTGCGTTTTTAGTGGAACATATTACACTATTGTATATCTCTCTCTTCGTCCACATATTTTTACCTTTTGGACACATTTTGGACACTGGGGGGAGCTGTTCTTATGTTAATTTAAAGATATTTTGCTTTTTTCATTATTCATTATATTTCACATGACTATTTTTAGAGTATATTTAGAGTATTCAGAGTGAAGTTATGGGTTGAGGGGTTATTGTTTCTATTCACATACTGAAATGGTCCTGGGACCTTTTTAAGGGTGGTGTGAAAACACCCCTCCTCCTGACCCCATTACAGCGGCTTGTAGAAGGAGCGCAGACATTGTCACTTATTTTTTTCATTTTTCAGACTTTATTCTCAAGGCAATCTTTTTTATCGCCACCCACAACTATTTCTATTTCAATTACCATTACTATGGACAGATTCGTGGAACCGTTGTGGGGACAAAATTTGTGCCCAGTTACGCAAATCTGTTCTTAGGGAAGTGGGAGAACAGCACAATTTGGTTAACCCATAACCCCTACATACAGCACATTAAGTTGTGGAAATGGTATATTGATGATGTAATCTGTATCTTAACAGGAGAAGAGGCTTCTCTGATTGAGTTCACTAAATATTTAAATCAGAATGATCTAAACCTTTGCTTCAATTTAGCACAGAAAAAGTCACCATCTAAGATTTGGAATTTTCAGTCAATGAGAAAAGTTGGGTAACCAAAACCCATATCAAAACAGTGGACATGAACACATACATACCGTCATCCAGCAATCACCACTGCCACTGACTTTCTAACATACCTAGGGGCCAGTTTAAAAAAATAAGGAGGAATTGTTCAAAGCCGGAAGATTTCGAAACCCAAGCAGAGGTACTGAGGTTGAGGTTCCATGAAAGAAACTATGATGAGAAACTGGTTGACAGTGAATTTAACAAAAGCAGACAACTCAACAGAAATTGTCTTCTACAGGACAAAGAACAGGCACTAACCCCTTTACAAGGGGATAAAGTGGTCAAAGAGGAGATACGCTTCATCACAGGCTACAGTAGCAATCTTAAATGCTTGGAAAAGACCTTACCAAGCATTGGCCTATTCTGCTGAGAGATCCTGTAGCAAATCATTTCTACCTGGAAAAGAAAAGAATAATATATAAAAAGGCCACCAATCTTAGAAATATTTTTGCACCAAGTGCTTTACCCAAAGAAGATGCCACAGGAAGCACACTACTCCAAATGTTCAGCATGTAACACCACACAAACTAAATGTACCCACTCCATCACGAACTTTACCTCCTTGTCCACTAAGAAAAGCTACAACATCAAAGAGAAAATGACTTACGACACCAAGAGAGTCATTTATTTACTAGAATGCCCATGCAGCCCACTATATGTAGGTCACACTATTAAGTGTTTGGGCACCAGGGTTGCCAAGCATATACATAATATCAAAAAGGGCATAGCCAATCATAGCATGCCCCTGCATTTTCTAGAAAAACACAGGAGAGTCTAAACCATGGAGAGAAGGGAATTACATGGTCAAAACAGCAAAGGAGAAGGCCTTCACCCTTAAAATCCTTGCCCCAAATGGTCTCAACGTAGACCTGGACCTAGGATCATTTCTTTGCAAATGACATCTTAATTATTAATATTATTATTTGTAATCCTCATTTTTATTTCTTTTTATATATTTCCCCCTTTCTTCCCTTTTTTTCCTTCCTGTTTTTACTCCTTTATGACATTACTGCATGTCTTATTGCAATATTACTTTTTACTATCTACACCCCCTGTGTATCTAAGGAATGTACCTCCCCTGACCAGATCAGCCAATCGTTGCATCACAGCCCCTTAATTGACATAGACAGAGTTCTAAACAGAGTTCTAGATAGAATTCACAACCAAAGACACTCCACTAATCCTTCTGAAAGACAGACTCTGTTTTCCTGACAAATCCCCCATATAGAGGGGTGAAACGCGTTTAATAGGAGAGTTCTCCAGCGGTCTTGCTTTACAGAGGATCTATGTCTAGAATTGTTTACCATTACCAGGACAATCAGTTCACACTGTGCCACAGGGAGGCGCATGCACGCATCAACCATCTCCAGTAACGCGACAAGGCTCGGCCAGCACGGGCACATCCAGGAACTTCCAAGTGGAGAACGATTGGACCTGCCAAAAAAGCGCGTGCTTCAGGACATGCTACCAGTGCACCAAAAAGGTACCCCACTCTGCTTTGTTTTCTGGAACATTTGTGGAATCAGTACAAACGACTATTGTGAATGATTTATGCAGCAACACCACGTCCACACATAGAAGTGTACGTGGAGACAACGTGCTCTGCTCACCTGGTCTTAGGACCCTCTCTTAACCTGAGTGACTATTACATCTTCTAGTATAGAGGGACTATATTGGGTCTGGTATACTGGCGCACAACATTCACCCAGGACGCTTGCATCCCTCTTGGGGGGTGCCCACGCACCTGTTGTTTTCTATCTAGCCTATATAGACTTTATAAATGCTGTTTTTTTTTTAACCATTTACTGCTTTTAAATACTATTAATAAAATTGAAGTTTATACTATTGTGATTTTCATTTTACACTTGTGTTCACACTTGTGTAGCATAAGGGCAGCGCTGGGTATAAATATTTTTTATTTTTATGTACTATTGTGTAGGAGTTAGGGTAGCTCCCCGAGGTACTTTTTCAGCTGCATCCCTTATTGCTCCCCTCCCTTCCTTAAATCTGCACTACCCCAATGGCAGTGCTGTCAGACATCTTGCCAGATCATGAAAGATGTCCGTTGGTGTGTCCTTATCAAATGCTAATAATTTAGTATCTGCCAATACAACACATATAAGTTCATCCTCACTGAAGTGCTTAGTACCAGTATATAATGCTGTATAATCATCAGCAGTATCCATATGAAGCCATCAGCAATCCACTTTACCAAAGTTTTCTTATAGATTTGCATCATAAAACAACACAACACTTGTTTTTTAATGCAATAAGCAAAAACAAGTGATGGTGCTCTGCTTCAAAAAAATGTGCAACACAGTTCAAGCAGCTTGTAGTGATACAGCAGGCACTCAATCAATAAAGATCAACAAGAATAGGTGCCAAGGCTAAAGAAATTAAAATCAGTCTCAAATGTAAAATACACAAAAGCCAGCACTCCTATTATGATGAAATATATTTAAAAAAATCACTTTAATAATTAGAACAAGAAGCACATGTAGGATGCAAGATCACAATTATGATCCAAAACATATAATGAATCGGTGCATATTGACAAAAACAAAACAAAATATAGAAATATCACAGAAAAATTATTTCAGACCTAATGAGGTGGAACTCTAGACAGATGAACGTCTAAACTTAGCATCAGCTTCAATCTAATGATGCAAATATTTTTTATAGTCAATAATCCAGAATTCAAGGCACATGATTGCAAGTTCACAACCTGATTAAATGTCCAAGCTCATGTCCAACAGTTGTTTCAGGGTCCCATAGGACTTCATCAGGGCACATGCGAGCACAGAAATGACATACAACTCTCAAGAGCTCTAGAAGGCAAATGAACAAAGTAAATGCACCATATAAAAAGTTTAAACCCACCTGCAGCTGCTAAACAGAACGGAAATGCCAGAAAACCCCTCCGGACCTGGCTGTAATGCCATGCTTCTGCATCCGGCACCTAGACACATGCTAGCACAGCGTCACCTGGAAATGAGGTCAGCCCTCCATGCAGACGCCACCAGGTCTGCCATGGAGGTGGTCAACAATGACAGCGTGCGTGTTATTGGACCATGCATCGGTAAACTGGCTGTTTGCAAGGTTCAGAAAGGGAAAAATACAAATATGATTACTTTAAATAAAATAAAAGTATGGCAGTATTTAAATAAATCAGCAATATATTAAGATATAAGACACTGATATTGAAAGTATCAAACAACACTGGTCCAAGACACATGTACAGATATACACATACACAGATACTATTGAGCCCATTAGGAGTAAGGGTATTAAACTGGTAAATTTCAAAGGACTGCTGTATTTATTGAATTTAGTTTCTACTTGTTTCTGCTCATTCTAAGGTCTTATAGTCCTTTGGGTGTTTACTATCCTGAATTTTGAGTCTAAATTGGTAATTTATGTTTAATTATTTCTAATGAATTCTTCCCTTTCTTTGATAATAAGGTCAAGGAGACTGAAGGTGCATACCATTGATTTATTATTCCACTGAGTCATAAAATTGGGAATTCTAGGAATAAAGATTAGATTTTTAGGCTGCTTCCCACCAATATTTGGTTATTACTGATTGTTATTTTTCATAGCACAAAAATTGTTCATAAAATCTTCCTTATTGATTTTCATTTCTGGTGAACACATATCCTTAGAAAAAAGTTCTTTCAATTTATCTATTCTATTACTGATTATAATACGCATTTTTTTAGTTCTTCTATTGATCACTTGATCCAAGATAAAAGGTGGGACTGCTGCGAGTTAATATAATGGATCAATGGATTAATTTTAGAGAATTTACAAACTTCTACCAAACTGTAATGTCCCGCTTTCAGTATACACACAGGGTGCAGCCAAGCAAACTGCCAGAACAATGGGGATATTTTCTCACTCTCAAGTAGGAAAGAAATCACAAAAAGAAAAAGCACTTTGGTGCTCCACTGTGATATCAATATATAAATGCCTGATTTATTGCATAAAATAATATAAAGCTGAAAGGGTTCAGGGTCACCTATACCTTGGTCCCTTCACGTGAGTAGGCCTCAATCCACGTATAGCCGGAGAGCTACAAATAGACACTTTTACAATTACACTAGTACAGTATCCAACACAGCTCAGACAAGAACAATGTGCCTTTATTATACATCAACATACAAAAGATTTCATTGGTTATGCTCGTTATAGCTAGGCATTACTTTGGGTGGACTGCTAGTGTCTAAGGGGTGCTTCATTATAATTGTTATAGCTTTCTCAGCAAAATGTGTCTTATCTCGCAACTAGTTTCTTCCAGTTCTTGTTTAGAAGAAACTGTACTTGCAGTTAGCATTGGACAGGGAGCTGACCTTTACTCTAAATACAAGCTCTGATATTGGGATGTATTCAGAGAACCATTTCCTTGAAGGTACGCAATTATATGCACGGCCGGTGCAGGCCAAACCCCCTCACACCCATGACATTCCCCTCTCTTAGCTGTGCTGTCAGTGACTTCTGCCTCCATAGAACACTTGTAACTTTCCGTGAGCAGTTGCGTGCATATGTGTCCTCCATACGTGCAATTCATGTTAGTCGTGTCCACATACCTTCATTTAAATGCCTTCCTCCACCCATTTTTATTTAAATGTTCACGTGCATATTTTTGCATCGCATATCCGGACGTACTGTATGTATCCAAGTGCGATTCACAAGTCCGTCCGTGAGGCACTTACGTGTGTATAGTCTGCGTAAAGTACATAAAATAAGTTACTACGCACGCGCAGTTGAAATATACTTAAAAATATGCAAGGAAATGGCCATGAACACGGTTCTCTAAATACGGCCCATTGTCTCTAATATTTGCACAGACAAAAGCTGATCAACCCCACAATCCAAAAATCAATGCACAAATCAATACACAAACCATGGCCTGACCTCACAAAGCAAATAAAGCTGAACAGTCCAAATATAGTACAATCAAACTGTGTGACACACATGCAAATAAATAGATCAATACTGATCAAAATAATTTAAAAATTTGATCAATAGTTCTTATTTGTTAGAGTCTTAAATGTCAAATGATCATAAGGCAAATATTTCAGATCTACAAAATGCAATGTGCTGGCTAATGTTTCCATAGAGACTTACTGTATGTAAGTCTTAATGCTATCTCTAATGGGATTAGAGTACTATAAGTTTCAAATGTCAGCAAGTGTACTTTCAATTACTGTAGTCTTTCTCTATTTTCATTCAGACCTGGACAGGAAGACATTTTCTGGATGCAGAGTAATGGGCCCAAGTTCTTTTTGTTTTCTTTGTTTTCTTTTTTTTGTGTGATTTCTGTCCTACAGGGGACTAATGACTTTGTACTGGCAGTTTGCTTGGCTGAACCCTGTGTATACTGAAAGCAAGACAATACAGTTTGGTAGCTATTTTTGCATTCACTATAATATATTCCATAGCAACAAACGGTGACTATATAACAGAACAATTATTCACTAGCAAGATAAGAGTAGACATAAAATTAAAAAAAACCTAATAAAACATGTTGAAGCAAATATTCCAAACAGATGCCAATGTCATTGCAAAAAAATGTATAAAAACTTTTATAAATAAGACAATTTAAAAACAAAGACAGAAGGCTTGTTAAAATAAACATTCTGACCACTAATGATGGGTGAATACAGAGTGTAGTAGAAAAATGTTACTGCTGAAGTGCAATCACAAACTTTTCTAGCCACCTAAGGCATTTGTAAATAATCAGGGTTTGTCTAAAACCCTGAAACAATCAAAATCAGAAAAGAAATGCCAGGCCTGCCTATGACTGACATTCTGCGCACATCACACCTCCTACAAAATAATTGACACAGAGACCTTAACTGGATTTTAAAATGAGGCATAGATTTATTAATTGGAATTGGAATAGACTATTAGAATTTAGGGTATGAAAGGTGGCAAATAGCAGGTGGAGGAGTGAGCGTTTCAGTGACAACAGAGTGAGGACAGACAGCCCCTGTACTCGGCACTGCAAAAAACATGGAATAATATAGTCACTAACACTACACTACATACTACACACTACACTACAGTCACTGATTTAGGCATACCTGATATACATCAAGGGGCGAGCCATTCCATGTCTATATCAAGCCCTTTCCTATGCTCCAATAATTGCTGACTCCCCACCGCTACCGCCAAAGCAAAGGTTCCCTCTAGCACCTACCGCCTGCCACCTGATAATTCATGTAGCGCCCCCAATAGGCTATCCGAAAGCTGCACCCCATCTGATCTATAAAGGGACTAGTGGAGGTGTGAGAAATCTCAGGGTGGAAAACCAGCCTACCCCCGAAGGAAAACATAAATTTGGTAAGTGTCCTATTCATTTTCTTGAGGACCTTGTCTAGAGCTTGAATGGACCCAGGACCCCGCCACAAACTCCTAGGGATGATTCGTGACCAAAAGATGGGCAAGTCAAGGAATGAGGTATGAATCAGGGACAATTCAAGTATATCCTAACGCATCCCTCTAACCCCAGCCAGTCAATGTCCCACCCGGGAAGGTCCCATGGGGCCCCTTGCCTATCTACAAATTCCTTTGCCCAATATATAAAGGTATGGATTATGACTAATGTGTGGCAATCTTGTAAGCCTGGACCTGTAAAAGAAATAACACATAGTCTGCGACATGAGTAAAGTTAGACCTTAACATAGCAAAACAAAGGGAAAAAACGTAATAAAACTTTTCCCATCAAGAAAGCGAGCAAGAAAAAAGAGGTAAGGAAAAGAGAGAGAGGTAGGAAAAGGGAAGAAGGGAGGAGGGGAGGCGTGTATATCGAGTCAGAGCAAACCAACGAGGGAGGACAACTCCTGGAAACCCCCAAGGTATCCAGGGCCAATCAGGCACCCCTTGTCGGCAACAAATTAAGTAGCTTTCCCTGAGCACGGGCCGCATACTTATATAACAATAAATCTAAACAATTTACCATTAAATGTTCTCTAACTTAATGTATTTTTTATACGCCTGTGACTTCCATCCACCGAGGGCCATGATGGCTCTCAGAGAATGGCTGTAACGGTCCCTATGCTAAAGGAGTGAGTCTCATACCATGGAGCATCCAAGTCCAACCCCCACAAGCAGCCATTGTGAATTGATATCAGGTAAGGGGGAAAAGGTCTTGGTTTGATAACCAGGTGGGCCTACCTGGGGGTCCAAAAGTAAATACACCTGTACCAGCTTTATGGGGGCAGAGGATGACCCACCTTCCCCTTCCTGTATCAGCACATTATTACATACTGCTCCGTGCAACCAACTCTGAGACACGGAAGGCCTAAAGAAAACCCAGGAGAAAGCTAATTGAAAAAAGGCTGCCTCAAAGGGATTATGTGCAATGGAGGGAAATACTTTAATGAGGCAAAGGAGTGTATGTATATCGATGGGTCTACGGATGGAAGGCTGGCGTTTCGCCCAGCCCTTCAAAATCCTAGAAACAAGGAAATCCTTAGTGATGTCAGGGCACCCATAAAGTTGGTATATAAGAAAGAGAAGTAGGACACACCTGCAAGAAGAAAAGACATGGACGCTCACGATCCCCCGACCTGGTACTGCGCCCACAGCCACTGCAAATGTACCACTCTATTGGACTTACCTTGAGCGGCATTTGACGCCTTGTAGAACACCCACTGACGCCATGCCCTTTTGTAAGATTGTTGACTGGGGCTAGGGAGCTGTCCACCAGAGCCTTCAAGCCGGCCAAACAATCTGCCAGAGATGACAAGAGGATTGACAATCCGTCCAACAAAGCCTGCAGCGGCAGCTCCCTGAACCTAGGCCAGTCAAAGAAGGAAAGTGCATCCACTAAATGGTTATCTACTCCTGGGACATGCTAGGCCCTGAACCTAATATTGAAGTTCAAACACTTAACCAGTCTAATGGTTGGGGAAGATGACACCCGCTGCTTGTTGAGGGCCTGGACAACTCCCAGATTTTCACATCAGAAAACAATATCCCAGTCATGCAGTGTCTCTGTCCAGAGATCCATTGCTTTGACAATTGGGAACATCTCCAGGACGAAAAAGTTTGCAGTGAGCTCGGCCTGAACCCATGAAAGTGGCCAAAGAGAGGCACACCATTCCCCTTGAAAGTACGCCCCAAATCCTTTTGAACCGGCGGCATTTGTGAAAAGTGCCAATTCACAATTGGACGCCCCCGGGGGAGCCAGATACGCAAACCCGTTAAATCGCTAATCGCAGTTTAATGCCGTGGTGGCCTTTTCGAGATGGCAGCAGAAAATTTGGCCCATAGAGATGACCCAACAAGCAAAATTAAGCAGCCCCAGGACCAATTACACTTTTTTCAGGGAAACTCTCCACTGGGGCTGTATGTCGGCGAGACCTACCCTGAGCTATGAAAGACGGCAGAGACCCACCATCGTGTCAATTTCAATCCTGAAGTAGGACAAACACATGGCAGGTCCCTCCGTTACCTGTAGTGATGGGAACACCGAAATTCCAAAAGAGCGCCCTGGTGAAAAAGAGAGCTTGGGCACACAAGTCAGAATTTGGCGGTCCTACAAATAGAAAATAGTCCAAATAGTGTGTGAAGGAAGGAACTGAAGGTTTCGAAGAGGGCACATAAGATGGAACATACCATGTGCAAACAGCGGCCAATAAAATATCCCTGTGGCAGCCTGAAGCTCATGAACTGAAAGGATTCAGGATGCAGCAGGAGGAGCCGGAAGGCCACTTCGAAGTCTAATTTAGCCATGAGGGCATCCAAACCATGTTGGCGAACCATGTCCACCGTGGATTAGAAAGACAAATAATGCACAGAGCTAGTTCAGGGGTCTATGGCATAATTAGCGGATGCTCAGGATGGGTAAGACAGGTGCTGGATGAGTTTACATTTTCCTAGGACCTTTTTAGGAACTATGCCCAATGGGGAAAGGATGTGGCTCGGGATAGGGGAAGTATCGAATGGACCCACAATGCGGCCCAAAAGGACCTCGGGAAACTGCCTAGCTGACTTCAAATTTCTGTCACAACCACCTTTGATATGGCCCCTAATAGGCAACTTAAAACCAGAACATAAACCATCTAGCAAAGTAGTTGCTGCTTGGCGCTCGGGGTAAATGACAAGCCAGGGTTCCACTGTGTCAAGATTAATGGGGGATGGCTTTTCACAGACATTTTAGGCGGAAGGGGCAGAGCTCTAAGGTTTTGCTGGGAAGGCCAGTTTGCGAAGCCAATGCAGGAGTAGCTATCTTGGACAGGGTGGGGGGGCTTTGTACCGCAATCACAATAGCTTGTACTTGCAGGTGGATCCTCTAGTGCATCACGTGTTGTTGAAAGTGTGACACTTTCCTTTGTTGATGTTAAGGGCAGTGGAGCAAAAGGATGGCTGCAAACGACGAAAAGAAGGACTTTTGGGTCCTTCTTTGGGAGGTTGCATGAAATGCATCCAAATTTCCATGTTGTAGGAGCCAAATGTTATATTCCTTTTACTGTCAAATATTTAGCGGAATTACTCATCATGTTCACGCCATAGACTTGCTTTAGCAGTTGCCTGCTGCACCTAGAGCAGATGCAAATACTTTCATAGGTCTATATGTACTACCGCAGTGTCTGCCCCTTAGAACCACCCAAAAAAGACAAATGAAGCAATGCACCTTGTTTAAATTCAACCAAACAAAAAAAAGCATACACGGGGACTTCCGGTGCGCGCGCTGACCAAGATGGCGGCAGTTTTAAGAGCTCCGTAGGTAGCAAATTTCATCTGCTGCCATCCGGGGTTATAGTGAGCTTACACCAACTCAGCTCCCCCGTGATCTACGACAGATAAGTCCAGGCAAGGGCGGAAGGTGAACCCCGGCTCCCTGGACCCTCGAAGCCCGGAAGATCAGCCCGACAGCTGCGGGCGCGGTGGCCTCCGCCATTTTGGAATGGCGTGTATGGCCTTCCATACAACTTAGCAGCTTCCCCACACCTGCTGTAATCCTGGATTCGTGAATCTAGCCCTTTTCCTGCCCTGTACGGGCTGCCGACACCGGGGACCTAGAAGGAGACGGCGCTGTAGCCTGCGACCTGTACGGGAGACTCACAAGTGGGGGCTGGAGAAACAAGGCCAGCCGCGAGCGCGGTAAAGACACTAATGCTAGTGCCCTAAGTTAAATCTGCACCTGGTGACACGGAGGAAACCGCAGCAGACCCGACTAAACCCTCGGAGGATCTATCAGCTGTTGCCGCCGAAATCGCAGCTCACGATCCCACGAGGTGAGAAGTGTGTGCCCTGGCCTTTACTTTGCCTGGTGGAGCAGGTGAGGGGACTATTGAGGAAGGGCCTTGGGGGCCAGCTACGAGCCCAGAACCATTGGGGGTCGCCTGACCGCGGAGAGAGAGGACCGCGGGAGACAAGACAGGGGTTCCTGTGATTTGGCAGGCACGCTATACCCTCTCTCTGGAGCATCAGCCAAGCTAATCCATAGAAGGCACAGACACTGCTGTTTGGAGTACTACCTGCTTGCCCCAAAATACACCTGCTTGACAAACTGGCAAGTACTATTGTGGATCTCTTGTGTGCATGTCAGCCTAGGCAGTTAACACGGTGGGCTCCAGCTTCTATCAGTTACCATACCAGCCCCTCTCCTCTTTAGACTCCCAAGCAATAATCCTGCTATTGGCCAGCAGGTGGTGCTGCTGTACAACACAACCCTCACCACCTGTTCAAGCTGCAATTATCTGACTATTTTGCAATTCTATTTAGATCATCATAATGCCAGGC
Source organism: Limnodynastes dumerilii (assembly GCA_011038615.1). NCBI lineage: Eukaryota > Metazoa > Chordata > Amphibia > Anura > Limnodynastidae > Limnodynastes > Limnodynastes dumerilii. The sequence continues at coordinate 36,932 of WWET01004945.1, forward strand.
TTGGGCAACTGATTTGTAAGCAACTTAAAAGATTGCAGAACAAGCCCAGTCACTAACTAACAAAGTTGTCACAAGAAGCAGCTCATAGAGAACTTTGCAAACAACCTAACGCTATTTCTACGAAAAGAGATTCATCCGCCTGAGGCGCTAAACCCTATACAGAGCAGAAGCTTCCCAGTGCCAGCGTCCCCACAAAGACAAGGGATCCCGGTTGGAGGCCATATCTATAGGACCCATCGTCGAGACAGCACCCTGGGACCGGATAACAGCACCACCAAATAGCAGAGGGACACCTACTACCGAACTTGGCGGGTAGGCCCAACGGGGCTCTTCATACGAATCAGCACAGCTAATACTTATGTGTGGAATGGTCACTTCTGCATAAACAACTTCTCATTTCACAGCAGAAAAGCGGGACTATAACCCGATGTGTCAGATATACCCCAGTGAACTGATTGCGTCTTGTCGTACACACGGTACAAAGGTATCACAAGTTCGGGGGGATATTCAGTTGTATATGTAACATGCTGTGCTAACTGTTTGGGTTGAGTGGTTACAGTTGGGACCCCTCAGGGCTAGTCACAACATTAGCTGAAAATTTGAAGGCTTTATTGGTTGTTAATCCCCGGGTGCAGGAGTCATAACCCAGGGGACTTAAGTACATCACGTTTCGGTTGGTGGGTTCCTAGGGTTGAGTATTTGTTAATAGCAGTCTATTCATGTTTTCATGTAAGTAGCAATTTACAGCTGGGGTGACCTACTCTCATCTGCATTATACGTAGTAAAGTCTGGCATGAAAAGGTACCTGGAGCGAGGGATCCCGGAAAAGATGGGTAAAACTAGGCCAGCCTCACAACCCACTAGATCTCAAAAATCTGGCCCACCTTCCCCCTCAATGTCACAACCTGCGGCTATTATTCCTTCTCAACCAATGACCGCTCCTGTAGAGGCAACGTCCGCTAGTGCGGCTGCTAGGGAGATGTCCCTTATTATAATGCCTATGATTGACCAGCGTCTAGATACATTTCAAGCTAGTCTCTCTTCCTTGGTGTCCCGTATTGAGACCGAGAAAAAAATCACGCACTTGGAACAGAGAATTAGTGAAGTGGAGGATGACTCGACCTCCGCGCAGAATATAATTTTATCCCAAAAATCTACTATCGCTAATCTGGTAGCCAAAGTAGATGACCTGGAAAACCGTCACAGACGGAATAATTTGAGGTTTGTGGGCATTCCGGAATCTATCAAAGGCTCCGATCTCATAGACCTATTGCAAACAGATCTAGCCAATGCCCTCCGGATACAGAGTGATCTGGGTAAGCTCCTGGTAGAGCGAGCCCACAGGTTGGGCCCGGAGTGTAATGTTGGCAGTGACAGGCCTAGGGCAGTCATCGCCAAATTCCTTAATTATAGAGATAAGGAGAATATTCTCCAGACTTATCGCAAATGTAATACTTTGACCCTACGATCCTATAAGATTCTAATTTTCCAGGACTTCTCGGCGCTGGTATCCCAAAAAAGGAAAGAATTTACACCTCTGTGTAAATGTTTATTTGAGAACCATGTAAGGTTTGCCTTACTCTTTCCTGCTAAACTGCGCCTCATACATGAGGGCCAGACCCATATTTTTGAGGATGCCAGGATTGCCCGAGACTTTATACAACGCATGTCACTGCCAGACGACTGCTTACACAGGTCATCCCAACACTCCCAAGACCCATGAGGGGACCACAGAGTAGGGGCGTTAAGATGCACAAACTAAACGGTTTTGTTGTTTTATTGTTCTTTGTTAACTTTAACGTTAAGGTTAGAATGTTAAATTTTTGGTTCAACTTCCTTCTTGCTCCTTTGGGGGAAGGAAATGTTAATGATCGGGAGGGAAAAATGAAAAAAAGGTTAAATTGGAGTTGGCATTCTACAGTGCAAAAGTTACATACAATAAAAATGAGCGTCATTGAAATGTACATTGAGCCAATTTGGGATAATAGGCAACATGTTATTGGTCTAGGGAAATTTGAAAAAAACGTCAGTGACTTCACCTTGAGGGTTCTAGATGTCTAGCACTAGAGGGCGAGATATGAGAGGAGCTGGTAGGCTCAATATCGTCTCATGGAATGTCTGCGGACTAAAGTCACTGATTAAACGTAGGCGTGTTTTAACACATCTGAAGGCCCTTAAACCAGATATTGTCTTCCTACAAGAGACACACTGACGGTTAGGCGATCAATCCACACTTAAGAGCCCCTGGATTGCAGAATGCATCACAGCCTCTTTCGCATCCAACAAACGGGGGGTGGTAATTTTGATTAACAGAAATTTACAATACACAGTAACTAACAAAATTTTGGATCCTGGAGGGAGATATATTATACTGACTCTTAAAATAGGTAATGATTCTTATACATTGATGAATATCTATGCCCCGAACTCGCCAACTGCCCTGTTCTTTAGAACCATTTCCACTTATCTATTACAGATAGATACCCCAAACTTAATTCTAGGGGGGGACTTGAATGCGGTACCATGTCCTACTTTGGATCGTTCGGGAAACACGGGTCACACATCTTCGGGGGAGGGACATATACTTACCAGTTTTTTCCTGCGACACTCTCTGATTGACCCATGGAGAATCCATAACCCTAGCGAGCGCACGTATACCCACCATTCTCGTGCTCACGATAGCTTCTCTCGAATAGACCAAATCTTGGTCCACACACACCTTCTCACGAGGGTACATGAGGCTTGCATCAAAGACATATTGATATCAGACCACGCCCAATTTTTCCTACTCTATCCTTTCGAAATAAATTATTACCCGGTATAGCTAGGTCCCAGTCATGATTTTAATTGCACCATGTTTCTGTGATTCCCACAATATCTAGATTATCCCTTGCCATTATTGCGATTAATTCAGGGATTTTATTTCCCAAGCTCCTAGCTTCGACCTAGATCTAGGATCTTTTTTTTTTTTAACTAATTTAACGAATTCCCTTTGTTACATTTTCTTTTTGCTTTATTAATCATCTAACTGTCTGTGTTTGATATATCCCTTTACCAATTGCTGCATATTGTTCTGTTGTAGATTCACTGTTAATTACCATCTGCATTTATTTCAGCACTAAAAACCAGTCCCAATTTGCACTGGCTCCTCCTATCTCAGTGTCAGTCAAGCATAAGATATGGTCTTCATTGTTAGATTTCCACTTGGCACACCAAGCCCTTCCCACTGCAGGATGGTCGTTTCAACCAATCACCATCTACTAGAGACTGTATATACCTCCCATCATGAACGCCCATTCAACTCTTCCCGCTAATGTACAGTGTGCAATCTTCTTTTTCCCTGATGAAGTCCATTTCGGGCGAAACGCATTGGTCTTTGTTTTGGCATACATATATTAGAGATCTCTACCTTTGCCACACACATGTACCCTTGCCGCTGCTATTGTGCACATAGCAGCGACAGCAGCTGAAGCTTGTTCACAGCGGAAGCAGACAGGACATGGATACAGCATCCATACCAACCATTGCCAGGACCTTACTTCCCGCCCTGCTCAACGCACCAAACGGAACTTTGTCTAAGCATGCAGTTACCACTCATAGCTGCTAGCAACGTGACTGAGGTATATTCAACAACTGTGTTCTGAAAGGCTGTTGCGGCTAAGACTGCACCTCCAGATCAACACCTCATACCTAGCGACACATCGCCGAAGCCCATACCAGACGCCCAGGTCATAGCAATCGAAGGAGAATCATTTTCCCACACGATGGACATCCACTCCAAGGACTCAGGACAACGGAGGAGGTAGGACTCTTGCCCATTCTGCCTACTAATCTGCCATATTGATAAGAGGTTTTAGAACACCCCTCCCATTTTGGAATTAACTGTAACTATTGAGACTGCAACACACACCTGTAAGGTTATAATTTTCACCCATAAATAGGACCATCAGTGTTGTGGTACCACACCTGGACAATTTTTCAGCCATTGAGGACAGAGCCCTTTATTTGCAGATTATCGTACTGCTATCATTATTGCTACTGTTTGCTGTTGATATCTGTTTTTATGCTGCTATAACCTGGCACATCGCCCAGTGTTTACAGAATTCTTACGTTTCTTGTTTCTTTCCTTCAGATCCTATGTGTGATTTACATTTTAATTCACTTACCTAAGTTTATTAATAATACATTTTTGTTATTATTACCAATATCAAGAGGCGCCAGGTATTCTATATACTTCATTACATATCTCCCAGGGGAATTAGGAACCCCCCCCCCAAGAATACTTCCCATAGGCTGCATCCCATTAGATATTGAGGAACAGCACACACCCAACACTTTGTCGCACTATGTATTTGCTAGGTCGGTGCTCTAGACAAGAAACTGCAAATACTGGAAAGCCCGACAGCCAGTTAGAAAAAGTCTTATATGTATCCTCACCTACAACCCCTTTGCCATTAGCCACTGCCAGCCCTTTTATTTACCTTTGTCAGTAATGGAGAAAATATCTAAATAGTGTTCCTTTTTAATACGTTCCTTAGTGGAGTCCCGTATATCCCACAGTACTGGGGGTGGGCCTGAAGGTCTTTAAGAAGACGTTTTAGATGAATCTTCACCTTTCTTAGCCCATTTCTTACGTGCAGCCTTACCCTTACCAGCCAAGCTTTTCTTTAGAAGATTCATGACCTTACTGGGCCTGATCTGGGAATCTGAGGACCCCACACTAGAGCTAACAGAACCCAGGGACCCCACAGAAAATGCATCAAAAGCATTCACCGATGACTCACCATCTCCCAGGCCGCTGCCAGAGCTGAATCTTGATCGATTCCCAACTGCTTTAGCCTGCGTAGATGTTCTTGGTTGATCTACCGCGCTTGGCGCCTGGATGAAAGTGGCTATCTGGACCTGAGATGTGTCTGCAAGAGAAGAAACATGAGGATCCATGCAAGGCACACCCAGCAACACCTGAGGCATGCTTGTGCTATTAGCCGTGGGGATCTGCAGTCCTTGTTGACTGGCGGGCTGAACGTAGGGCCCTGCTCCCCCGACCTCTGCCTAAGCTCACCCTACCTGCTCCTCCATCCAGCGTTCCTGCTCTGGCATCTGGAGAAGAATCCAAGATGGCGGCTGCCATTTGTACTTCCACTGGACACGCCGGACATGCACCAGAAGTGATGTCCGATGCACCACCAGACGCCACCAGTCTAAACTGTAACGGGAGGGATTAGGAGTGCGCGGGCCAAGACATGTCAGGTAACAAAAAAGACTAAAGTACAGGGGAGAGTAGGAAAGTTGGAAAGGAAGCAGGGAAGATGGGAGAAAGAGGAAAAAGAGTGAGCTACAAGAGGACAGTAATTAAGACTTGGCAGGAAAGAAGTAAGAAGACAGAAATAGATATCTAAGTAAAGCAAGGAAAGCAGTGAAACAAGAAAAGGAAGGTAAAGGAAGGTACAGGGAGAAAAAGGTAGAGATGGAAGTGATGTATAGGTTAAGAGAATGGTCTGATACTCATCCAACCCAAAGGCTCAGGAAGAGAAGGTAGAAAAAAATTACAGCTACAGCTTATAAACCCCTTTCTTTGACTCACCACTCCCCCCGCCTTAATTTAAATGACTGCCCTTTGCATGAACCCAGATCACTAGTCGTGTGACCAGAATCCAGTCTGGTGTTTAATTTCCTTCATGCTTATAGAAGCATTCCGTTTTTCAAACCACTACACTGTTTTTGAGCAGTCCATTTGGATATCTTCTAATTGCATGGATAAACCCAGGAACTACAGCTCAAAAGTGAATGATGAATTAGCAGTGACCACCAGCTGTTCAAAAAATAAATTGTAAATTCATCCTAATGAAGCAAATGATGGTAGAAATGGACAGTTTTCTCCTATTAATGTCAAGAAATTGTAACATATGACCATCTGAACTCCATGAATGATAGTAGTGGATGCTTGTAAATTAATGGATGTTAAAATGTTAAAAATTAGGGGGGAAATGGTGTCCACTGACATCCTTTGTTCATACTGAACTTTATTTAAGTCATTTGTTATTACTCACAAAATCAACTTCTTATTATTTAGCTATTTAAATTACAGCTGATAGATTTTTAGTTTTAAAAGTCTTTTACACGTTATAGTGGTTCTATCTCCCCTCTCATTGTAGGTGTGGGTAACAAAAATGGGTAAATATTAATGAATGCAAGAGAAAATGTAATGCATAAATATGAAGTATAAAAAATGCATCTATGCATAAGTGCAAACATTAACTATAAATATGAGTGTAGCAAACATGTTTTTGATGATATTGATGATATAACCCTGAGCAACTTCTTCTCAAAGAATAATTCCAGTGAAAGTATTTCAAGATATGGCACTAAGGACAAAAATCAATGAATGTAAAATTCCCTGTCACTCTGTACCTCATCTGAGGATAACAAAAAGTAAAAAAAAAGAAGGTACTACATCACTTTATTTGGAGGAATACATCTCATGGTTTCAAGACAACTGTGTATAAAATACTGTGGTCTTTGTGATAAGGCAAAATAGCATATTGTCCAATAATGTTATTGTATTCTGAAAAGTAGAAATTTAGTTTGCTTAAACTATAGCTCTGTGAATTTCGGAACACAGTACAGCTGATATCAGCATTATTTACAATACTGTTCAGAGTGCCCACCATCCAAGTATTATAATAACTTTTTGTTGCAAACAGTATAACTGATAAGTTAATGGGGAAAACACCATCACAAATTTAAAATAATTTGTGTTGGGGAAATCTCAAAGGATGTAGTGGTAAATTTGAGCATTACCTGCAACTGGCTTATTGGATAATGGCGGGTGCATAGTTGTGTGATTTAATGTGGACAATGCCCCTATCCAGGTCTAAACATAGATTATGGGTTAAAAACTAAGCATTTTATAGATATATATAACAAGAATGAAAAATACAATTACATTTTAAAAAAATGTAATCAACTGAATCATTTATGCATTATTTTTACACCTTAATGTTTTTTTACAGCTTTGATGATATTACCAGATAATCAGAAACTTGCTTCAAACTTCAACACAATGAAAAACAATGTCAGGATAGGAACCAAAGGGCAAACGTTGTGAATTTTAATTTGTCATCTTATGTTCCTACCAATTTGTAAGCTGTCAAGAGTTACACAGAAGCTTAAACATTTTTCCAAACACTAAAGTCTCCTATTTCAGTAATACAAAGATTCTTTGAAAATGTCATTACATTGACTTTTATTTTAAATAATATCTATCAGTTGCCTGCTAAAACCCCATGTCTGGCCCTGAACCTTGGCTACGTCCAAGAGGGGAATTACGTACTGCTCGTACATAATTCCCCTTGTTTGAAGGTTGCGCGCATGCTTCTTATGTCACCATAAGGGTCGGCGTCCGTAACTAATGTTACGTACTCTGGCTCTTACGAAAAGGGGGCTTTCCCCCCCATTATGCATGTCGTATCTCCGCTGTGTAGGCGGAGATAGACATGCTAATGAGGGAACAGGCGGGGGAAGCCCTGTTACGATCAGGTATGCGGCCATACGGCTGCATACATGATCGTAAAACATAAGGTAGGAATTGAGATTTTCTACTGACAGTGGAGAGTGCACGGGGTGGTAGGTCTGGATCCAGCCCACTCTGCCTACCTTACTGAATAAAATTAAGATAATAAGCACATAGGGTCTGATCCAGAACTACGGCGTTCATTTACCCCGACACTCCCCCTGTGCGGGCGTATGGCCCATTCGTTACGCCGGCTGAAGGCTACTCTAACTTCAGCCGGTGTAAGGAAGGGGCCATATGCTCGCACAGGAGCAAGTAGGGGCACTGGGGGACGTCCCCTCCAGCGTCCCTACGGCGCTGCTACGGATGCCCGATCCACGATCGGGCGTTGCCATAGCAACACCGGGCAACATCTGCCCGGCGCATGCGCAGATTGGCTGAAAAGCCGATCTTACGCTTACGCCTGCCGTCCTAGCGACGGCGGCCGTAGGTCTGGATCAAGCCCATAATCCCACATTTTTTTCTTTTAAAACCTACTGTAGAAATCTGTTAAGGAAATAAATAAAATTAAATAAAACTGTAAAGAGTTATTTCCAAATAAAACTTTATTACAGAATGCCATTTAATTTGACTCCTAATGTAAATCCCATATTTTAGCACATAACAGATATTTCTGTTGAATGATTTAAAAGAAAATATGTCTGTTATTATCTATGTTTACAAACGTACACAGAAAATATAACCTTGCATAACACAGAAATCATTTCCTATGTACACACACAAACATCTACCTACACTAATTCCTTACAATTATTCATTACACTTTGTATTATTCTCTAAACATCTAAGGTATATATGGTAGTTCAAGCAAGGCTAAGAGAACACATGGAAACTAAGTGTTACTAACCATTATGATCTTAGTCATCTATTCATTGAAATTCCATTAATTAATTCTCCATGGTATACAGGAACTCTTTCATTGGTAATCTAATAGTAATAACAGGAAACAAAGATTCTGTTATGTGCACTATATATGTTCCTTACATAGCCAGGTAACAAGGTGACAGATTCTGAGATTTTCCACTATTTTAGAGCATTCTGAATGAAGAGCATTTATATGTCCATGACCTTTCAACAGAAAGTATTAGTATTGCAATGTGTAGTATTGGAGTACTCTCTCTCTGTGTATCAGTCTAAATGATGCACCACCACAATCTTCCCTTCCACAGTATTCAGAAAACCTAAAGTAGGCCCTAGCTATCAGAAGTTTGTTGGCCCAAGGAGAGTGGTTATTGGTGTGACTGCATGTATGTAGTAACCCTGAAATTACAGATCCCTATGCATTCAATGCTCAATGATCTTATTAGAATTTAATCTGTTCCTTAGATTTTAACTAGATTTAAAAAAAATTACCTTTTTTGTAGATATACAGATAAAGTTCATTATTACTCTAATCTAGTGGCTCTCAACTCTTTTTGGGGAATTATCAAATTATGCTGTGTTGTAGTTTTATTTGTTGGGAAGGCATACTGGTAATGCATCTTTAAGTACTGATTACTTACCAGTGTTAGGGCTATTTAAATCTGGACACCGCTGTCTTGTACACACCCCCTGAAGAAGTCAGTTTGATGAAACGCGTAGGTGCGGAGCTGGGACTCTTCCATCTTCCTACGGGAGCCACTGCGTCTTAAAGATCCGTCGCACAGCGATATATTGTGCACCCGTGCATCTGAGCCAGCTAGACTGACTCCACGATTTCTGGTACGCCTTGCCTACTTTTATTCTTTGTATTAATAAAGAAGATTTCTGCACCATGAAGCGCCCTCTCTCTTTTTGTGTTAGTGTGTGTGTGTATATATATATATATATATATATATATATAAGAA
>WWET01004945.1:64587-83661 GCA_011038615.1 Limnodynastes dumerilii
AAATTCAAATCTTAATAAATGTTGTGCTTATCGGAGTTGTAATTTACAAGCTCATGTTTGACATGTTATGAAGGAGGCACACCAGTGCATCCAGTCTACTGTGTCTAGAAGTCTGTTTTTTTCCAAGCCCCTGATGGTGGGGGCAGACTGGGTAAAAGACTCCTATTAGGTTGTGACCCCCAATGATAAACCTCAGGGCTAACCTGATCAAGTGGGCCCTCACCACTCAGTAACACACACACTTGCACAGAGTAAAGCAATAGCCAGTAAACCAGACCACAGAATTGAGAACTCATAGAGCAAGACAAAACTTGAATCCCGAAAAAAAGGAATTTTCTGGAAGACCAGCTAGGGCCTACATCAGAGACAGGTATTCCCAGGGAAGAGCACTGATGCCTTAGTGCAAGATAAGCTGGTAACCATAAACCATAAACAGAGACATAACTAACAAACAATCAGATGGAAAGAAATAGAAGACTGTCACATGAGTCAGTTGTGATAGACTCAGAGAGATAATGAGAATTGGGTGGAATGGAATCAGAGTATAATAACTCTGGAGTGTTCTGGAATTCAAACATGAGGAACAGAATTAACTTAATGCTGATGATATATTAAATAATAATAGAACTCAGGGAATCAGAAACAAACAAGTAAAGCACAAGGGCACAAGACAGAGAGAGCTAAAGACACAGACATATACAGCAGAGGGTGAAAAAGGTAGACACAAGGGCACAAGAAATACAAATGTGCAAAAGAACAGCCAAGACAAGACACAAATACAAAGCAGGAAAAGAGAAACAGATAGTGCAAGGAACAGAGTACAGAGAGTAGGAACTAGGTAATAGGTGAAAGGGAAGAAACACTAAGAGATTAGGAAGCAAGTAACAGAGGGAAACAAGCTAACAGCAAGGATAAAGCTGGCCATACATGAGACGATTATCGGCCCGATTTCCCAATTATCGGGTGATCGGGCAAATAATCGCTCTAATGTATGGTACAGATCAATTTTTTAAACGTCAAATAAATGCACCAGAAACGATCTGCTGTATATCTATGCACTATGCTGCTCTGACAGCTTTAAAGTATACCTGCACAGTTATCAGAACAGCTTTGCACATAGATATAAAGCAGCATTAGCAGCAACAGAGAGCGCTGCCCCCTCCCCTCTTCTGCTAGGATTATCGGTCCCAGCAGAGGAGGTGTATGGTGCCGATAACAGGGCATTTCCCTAGCAGAAAATCGTTCCGTTTATCGGCTCACCCCCTGCTGGGACCGATAATCGTCCTAGTGTATGGTCAGCTTTACAGTGTTCAAAGGGTAATAGACAAATGGTAAGAAACACAATGAACAGTTGGTGATAGACAAAGAAAATAAACACAAGGGAAAGCAATGAACAGTGGGAACAGGCAAATGGCAAAAGCACAAACGTCCTAAATGGGTAGCAAGATAACAAAGAGAAAGGAACTCATGGGGAGTGACAGGGATACAAGGTGAAGTCCAAAAAGGTCCATGGGAAATAATACTGGGAAGGAGTCTAAGCTGGTACAATCAATAATGTCTAAATAAGAGTTCAAACAAACACTGGGGAGGCCAAGAGACAAATGATAATCCAGCAGAGAGTGTTGGGGGGAAGCTCTTTTAAATAGCCAGGTGATATCCATGCGAATAACTCCCGCAGTCCCGGGAGTTGCCGTCCGAGGCTATAAATATAAGCCCTGTAATGAGGCCCATCATTCGCAGGAGGACACCGAGGAGCGCGGACCGGGCCGGAAGAGAAGCCACACAAAGAACATGAAGCAGATCCAGCCGGGCTTTTACGCTTGTCACACTTAGATGGAAGTCTGTCAGGCACAGGGGGGTCATTTATTTATGTACACATGGGGAACATATTAGGGAATAACACTACACAAGGAGACATTTTTCACAAATATATAGATGGAGGTACATGTATTGAAAATATTTTTAATGTAGCATCATCGGTTTATTGTAATCGGAAGTGGATATAATGTACGGAGGCACACTGTTTAATATGTAGGCTGGGAGACTGTTTATTCTTAATGCAGGGACAGTGTGTAATATGTAGGCAGGAAGACTGTTTATTCTTAATGGAGGGATAATGTTTAATATGTAGGCAGGGAGACTGTTTATTCTTAATGGAGTGACAGTGTGTAATATATATGGAGGGACAGTGTTTAGTCATTAAGGGGGGGCCAGGTCAGTGTTTACTGAGACAGAGGGACTTTAAGTAGTGTAGTGTTAGCGGGTCGCACTGTGGTTGTGGCAGCATGCCATTAACCCTTTGCATGCTGCCACTTGGAGTACTATAAGGCAAAGCATGCCCTGGAATACAAGGGTAGCTATTTTTTTTTACATTCAACAACGATGTCTGGCGATTTGAAAAGGGTTCATTTGCCATGATTACAAGCTTAATCGCGGCAAATAAACCCTTAAAAAATCACCAGACATCGCTGTAGTTTTCAAATCACTAGACATAAATCGCCCATAGTAAATTCAGCGTTTTACAATTAAAAAAACTAAGCCGATGTCCAGCGATTTCAAATGACGATTTGAAATCGATTTTAGTCAATCTAGCCCCTGATGTTTGACACAGAGACTGGCCTGAACCCACTCTGGCTGTATCAGAATCAGTGTTTGCTGTGGAGATGAAGCATTAAGGGTGGCAGCGTTTGGTGTAAGAAGGCCACCACAGAAGCTGAAATTGATAATGAAGTTGAACAGAGAGAGAGAGAATCAGATGGTAAGGACTCAGAGAAAGGGCAACCTCCTAATAGATGTTTTATACTAAAAGGGAATCTGAACAAAAATAGTGAGTAAAGTGACAAATACTCAGTCAATAGTGTGAGATGATTAACACACTATGCTTGCAAGAAGATCATGTAGAGAAATGGAGAGACCCGAAGCTGTGATTGAATACAGAGAAGCTGTACCCGCACACACACACACTGGGAGACACAACCAACAGGGAAAGACAGACAATAGAAGAAAGGAACCAGGAGGATAGTACAGCAGGAAGGAAAGTTAAGCAGAGGGAAAATGGCAGAAGAACCAAAGGAACAAACAGAAAGCGATAAGAGATCCAAATGCACAAGGCACATGCACAAGTAAGTAAGGGAAAAGATCTGGCAAGACACAAGAGACCAACGCTATAACTGTCTTTGTCTGCTGGCTATTCATTTTTCTGTAGAAAAATATTTACTTTGTTCTGCTTAATTAACTTAAAATAATAATGCTAATATTGGGCCTTATTCACACTTGTGCTTTTTAAGTGCTTAGAAATAAGAAATGAGCTACTACACACGCATTTAGGTACGTAGATTGAGTATGTGCAGTCTTTACATCTTAAATGTGGCCAGATTTAAGAAGAGTGGGAGGGGGGAGGTATGGTAAGGAGCCGGGGAGGGAGGGGGAGGGGATAGACTGTTTTCTCCTTCTTTAGAAGGAGAATACGAACGGGAACTTAGGGAAGCCCTAAGGCATTCTTATGACTGTTTTCTCCTTCGTAGGAAGGAGAATACGAACGGGAACTTAGGGAAGCCCAAAGGCACTCTTATGTGCCTTAGCTTCTTAAAAAAAAGGGGGAGGTGACGAAGGAGGAAGCTTTAGGATAGGTGCAGATACATGCTTATCCGCGCCTTCTGAAAGATTTCTTAAACTTGGATCCGGTCCATTTTTTATAACATTTTAAAGAAAAGCTAAATTAAATTTTAACTGTAACTCAAGGTTTACCAACTCTGTTCCTGACTTACTTTATATATATATTTTTTAGATTTTCGCTGAGGCTTTAAAGAACGTAATATATTTGCTTTTGCTTTCTTAACAAAAAAAAATCCTTAATATGTAAGTGTATCTATAACATTTTATAGCTGTTTTAATAGACACTTTACATCAGCTACATGTAGTATAAGCAAGTAACAATTATAAGGGTAGAAAATTCATTCACACATAAAGCAGTATATCATGCTATGAAGCTTCAGGAATAACATGGAAGTATAACAGCAATGATACTTTGTCTATTCATATGTTACATACTGGTTCTGCATTTCTAAGGATATCTCCACTGTGTGTTTTTGACATGTCCATTATATCTTTTTGTTAATCATGGTCCAGATCCAGACTTACTAAAAGGGATCATTTTTCAATCAGTAGGATTAGAAAATGCCATTTGTGGTAAGCATCTGCTAGTGTTGCATTACCAGGTTGGATCTAAATCCTCTGGATCTAGAGTTTTATCCTGGTTCCAATTCCCATAGCAGGACAGTGTGGGGTGGAAGGAGAAGTGCTTCATTTGAAGAAAGTGTTATTTAAAGAGTACAGTGAGGGAATGCTAAGTGCCTGCCAGGACAGAGTTGACAGTCTGATAGTAATATTTTTGAATTACCCTGTGTGACAGGCAGAGCAGAAATAACGGTAATGGACGCTGCTATGAAGCAGTGTAAGGCACTCTCATCAGAGTGATGATAGCACCTTACATTGCTTTCACAGCAGCGTTCATTACGCTGCTGACAGCCAGGAAGCGGGGGGATGAGTGCCTGGATGCGGGGCGGGTCCCGATGGACCTGCTCATACCCCAAGGTGAGTATTAGGACCATAAGATGCACACACTTCCCCCCCACTTTTTTTGGGGGGAAAAGTGCGTCTTATGGTCCGAAAAATACGGTAAGCAACATTTCCATGACTTCATCACCATTATGCTGGGCTTAGACTTGTGCCATAGTTGGTGAAAATTTTCTGATCTAAATTAGTCCACCCCTCGGACATAGGACCGTATTCACACTTAATAGTGAGTTAGGTGCAGACAGAACCGCACCTAACTCACCTGTCCTTCCCTTAACGCACCATAGGGCTTCATTAAGTAATCATAACATAATTAAAAAGGAAAATACGCATGGAGAGGCCTTCCCCCTATCCTTCGCGGCTAATATAGATCCCTCCCCCTTCCCACTTCTAACTAAAACCTCCCCAATGCGAAGTTAGCATGCCTCCTTCTGCCTAAACTACTCTATGTGGTCTTTAAAGACAGGGTCAATCTACATTCTCAACTGGTACGTAGATTGCATAAATAATCTACTACGCATGTGTAGTAGGTCATTTCGGGAAATTCCACACTTAAGAAACTGGAGCTTCTTAAGTGTGAATCCGGACCACAATAGCCATAATTCCCAGACAGTCATTGCATTGCATTGTGATGAATTCTGAATAGCAGCATTTCCGTAGTTTAGTAGAGACATTATTAATTAGCTATAAGTCTCTTGAGTCAACATAGCCTATTGGAACAAAAGAAACAAAAGACAGGTCCGGCGCTCCAAACACAACCTTACATAACACTATATATCAGCACATACATAAAAATGAGGTTTAGTTCACAATATAACTATTTTGGCTAAGCTCACCTGCCCAGTGTCAAGCCACCTCCTGTAGAAGTCCCAAACCTCCTTTTTATGTATGTGTTGACACATGAGGCTAGATTTACTAAGCTGCAGGTTTGGAACAGTGGAGATGTTTCCTTTAGAAACCAATCAAATTCTAGCTCTCACTTCCCTGTTACATACTAGAGAATGTCAGCTAGAATCTGATTGGTTGCTATGGGCAACATCTCTACTTTTTCAAACCTGCAGCTTATTAAATCTGGCCCATAGTGTTATATATGTTTTGGTCCTTGGCTTCACCTCTTTCATTTATATATACACTTGAACACATTTCACTTATTTAAATAGAAGTGAGGCATTGTGCTTTCTGTTACTGTTATTAGTTTTACTTTGGGAGCCTGCTCTCTCCCCAATGTGGCCGCTGCACACTTTTCAAATGGCAGGAGTGTATATATACTCAGGAGGACCGTATTAAGATATATATCCGTAAATTCAATGTGATTTTGTCCATGTATAAATTTCCACCTGATTTCCTCTTATCTTCACAATTTAGATCTGGTCTTCTGCCATTAAGTGGTTGGACATGCTGGAACTGATTCAAAGCTATAATGCGCATGTGCAGAACGTATATATATATATATAAATATATATATATATATATATAGCAAACAGCTAGGTACTCATCTACAGGAGGTGCCTTGACGCTGGGCAGGTGAGCTTAACACAATATAGCTATATTGTGACCTAAACATCCTTTGTATGTATGTGCTGACACATAGTGTTATATAATGTTTGTTTAGAGAGCTGGACCTGTCTTTTATTGCTTGTAGTTACACATTGGTCACCTTTGACCCTTGGCTGCACCTCTTCCATTTATAAATACATTTGTACATATTTCATATGTTTGAATAGAATTGTGGCCTTGTGTTTTCTTGTTATTGGCTAAAAAACTATCAACGCCCTCAGACCTCCAGGCCACAAAAGCAGTAAAGTTTGAGGACCACATTCACACCTAAGAAGCCTGATGCGTATATTTAGTAAATGACTTACTATGCATGCATAGTATGTCATTTACCCAATCTACATACCAGTTAGGTACGTAGATTACCTTTGTGTGGTCTTTAAAACCTCATGGAGTAATTTAAGTAGAAAGAGGCGGTGTAAATCCACCTCGTGGGGTCATTGGGTAGAAGTCAAGGGGAGGGATTTAGATTAGCCAGGGAGGGCAGGGGGAGGAGGCAGGAGAGGCAATGTCCGTGCGGAGTTCCCTTCTTACAAGGTAGCCCTATGACACTCCTAAGTGCCATAAGGTATCTAAAAACAGGGAGTGGTATAGGGGCAGGAGTGGTGATTTAGGTGGGGATCCGTCCGCACTTAACTCACTCTTATCTGTGAATAAGGTCCTGAATAGGCAAGAGTGACCTCTCATTTTAAGTTATTTGATCCCCTCTAAAGGACAAATGCAAAAGTACACATTGCAATGTCTATTCTTGTTTTCCCTAAATCTAAGCTAGCTATTCAAAACAGCCTGATTTCTAGTCTATTTTGACTTATTGCAGATGGTGTGGTTATACCAGTAGCCTTTCTCAGTTGCTTAATATATGTTCTATTTTTTTTCTGAAGTTGTAAACTTACTACTTGCGTGGAATGACATTTGTTACAAAACTTTAGAGGTATCTGCATTTTCTCTGTTGATATATTTAAATGTTTGGCCTTTATCGTTACATCTTTTGTTAATACAGTCATAATTAAATCTTGCTTTAAAACACATGCATCATAATTAAATCTGTTTATAGCACAGTAAAAGAGAAGAATCATAATATACATTATGGGCTAGATTCAGACTTAAGAATTTCACACGATTTTTGCAAGCTGCTTACAGAAGTCGGGTGATTTTATGACAATGGGCAGGTGAATGCCAGATGTTCTATAACGGATCTCCAGGCATACAGAATATAGTTCCTTACCTTTGGAGATCTGTCTGACAGGGCGGCGCATCCCCTTTGCCCACCTAAATGATGTTAGGCAGAATTTTCTCCATGTTACTTTTACAGTACACGTTGGAGATAATTATTATGGAATAAAAAGGTAGTGAATTGTATGTAACTAAATGGTTTAAAATAATTCTACACCTAAGCATTTTTGTACACATTTTAAGAAGTGTTGATCAGACTATCCAGTTTGTAATGTTTTTCACATCACAAAGTGTTTGCAGGGATTTGAAAGAAGCCATTGACAAAGAATTATTAAGTATGTGAGCCAAGAAGAAAGTTGCTATGGAAATTTTAACCAGACTTTCAAAAATTAAATAGAGAAATTGTGTGGTACCTCATAAAAATATGATATGTTTTTCTAAAAGCGATATTGAAACTAAAAACAGTATTTAAAAAAAAAAAACAGCATGGTTATAAATAAATCTTGTCAATGTCTGCCTATGAGATGTAAAAAGTAATGAGAATAAGCATTGAAAAACAAAAAATATGTCAAAAATCATGAATTCACGAATCTCTTAAAACACCGTGCTGAGAATAAGATGTCAAATTGTGGAACCTTTGGTTAAGTTAAGTATTTTGAACAGTTGCATTGAACATTACGTATTATGAGCACTAATATATTAATATACAGTAAGTATATATATTCACAACACTTCAACTTCTCAACTAAATTGTAAATGCTGTACATACATTTTTTAATATTGTATTTCTCATAATTATAATAATTTATTAATATAAAGTGAAAAGAATAGTATAGTCATATGTTCATATCAAAAGTGTCAGAACATTTTTAGTTGGGGATAAAATTGTTTTACTCTTTGTCTGTATATTGAGAAAACAAAAACCCAAAAAACTGCAATCACCATTTCAATGAAATCATTAGGTTAAGAATTTCTGCATATATTGTCATAATGGTTCGGTTTTAATTTATTATTTTTTAAAGATGAGCAGTTTGGCTGCAGACTGCTCACTGTGACTAGGTACAAGAGTGTGTGTGTATGGAGTGTATTCTGTGTGTGTATCTGGAGTGCAGTGTATGTGTGTATATCTATCTGGAGTGCACTGTGTGTATGTGTGTATATAGAATGCACTATGTGTATGTATCTGGAGTATGCACTGTGTGTGTGTGAGTGTGCACTGTGTATGTATCTGGAGTATGCACTGTTTTTGTGCATGGAGTGTACTGTATAAGTGTGTGTGTATCTGGAGTCTGGAGTGCAGTGTATGTGTGTGTATGTGTGTGTGTATCTGGAGTGCACTGTGTGTATATGTGTATGTATGGCGTGCATTGTGTGTGTGTGCGTGTCTGTATACGGGATGCACTATGCCTATTTTCTGGAGTGCACTATGTGTGTGTGTGTGTATGTATATGGGATGCACTATGTGTATTTTCTGGAGTGCATTGTGTATGTGTGTGAGGGGAGGCAGTCGTAGAAGGGGGGATTGTCTGTCACAGGCCTACACTGGTGCTGTTTAAAAAAAAAAAAAAAAACTTTATGCAGTCTTTCAATTAGTATGAGGTAAACACATCAGCTTGTAAAAAAGCAATTTCACTTTATGCGGTCTTTCAATTGGTATGAGGTAAGCATGGAATGCTGTCAAATACACAATGATACCTCCGAAATAGATGAAGTAAAAATGGACTGAGATATAGTTACCGCTTCAGAAGAGTTGTAAAATGCTTACGCACAGACTCGTGTCTGTAATAGCTGTGTGTCGGGCATCACTTCATAGGATTTTACACCTTGTTGCTTTGCTGTTGGCTGCAGCGGGCGTCCCCGCTGTATGCACGAGCTGGATGATGAATCAGGTGTGGGTGGTAGGCAGTATCAGATGGTAGCAAGTGGACGTAGAGCTCTGGGATTCAAAATAGACAAGTGGGGAGGAAACTTCTGCAACGCGTTTCGTCACGAGGGTTCGGACTTTATCAAGCAGTATAGAGTGATCTTAAAGGGTGTTTATATACCCTAGCTCAGATGTCGCGGATTGTTTTGGATTAGGAAATTTTAAAGGAAAAGTTTCAATTAGAACATTTATTTATTGATACATTTATAAACATATACCTGATATCACTTGCTCAAACAATAGAAAATATAGGTATAACATATACATGTAGACACACTCAGTGTACACATAATATGTTAATTATACATTTTGTTTTCATCAGGATAATTTTTATGATTTACATTAGGGAAGGGGACATAGTTATAGATGAATAGTGAATGCTGGATGATGAACAATCACCCTTTGCTTATTGCATTAAATAAATAGACAGATCATATTGAGAAACTTTCTGTATTATAATAAACAGACATCTTAAGTGATTATAATAATTCTTATTTTTGGAAATAATAAAAAATAATTTTTGTTACAACTCTGGTATATCACCAAAATTAAGCTAAACCTCCTTAATTAGAATATGATGGTAGGAATATACATTGTAACATGGTAATTACATAAATTCAAGTACCCAAACGTATGTAAGGCGAACAGGATATAAATGTATATACACATATTTACTTATATCTGATATCTGAGCTAGGGTATATAAACACCCTCTAAGACTACTCTATACTGCTTGATAAACCGAACCCTCGTGACGAAACGCGTTGCAGAAGTTTCCTCCCCACTTGTCTATTTTGAATCACAGAGCTCTACGTTCACTCGCTACCATCTGATACTGCCTACCACCCACACCTGATTCATCATCCAGCTTGTGCATACAGCGGGGACGCCCGCTGCAGCCAACAGCAAAACAACAAGGTGTAAAATCCTATGAAGTGATGCCCGACACACAGCTATTACAGACACGAGTCTGTGCGTAAGCATTTTACAACTCTTCTGAAGCGGTAACTATATCTCAGTCCATTTTTATTTCAGCTATTTCAGAGGTATCATTGTGTATTTGACAGCATTCCATGCTTACCTCATACCAATTGAAAGACCGCATAAAGTGAAATTGCTTTTTTACAAGCTGATGTGTTTACCTCATACTAATTGAAAGACTGCATAAAGTATAAGCTGAGTGTTACACTGTGCCGCCGTGTACTGTCTACTAACAAACTGTTGCATGCAGAGACTCTACTTTACCAATTTCAAAGACTGTCATACTGTTTGAGATTCTAATACCTATTCCGAACGCCAGACTGCAACAATTAATTGTATCCATCTATTGCTATATATATGGACACTTCTAAAAGTATCCAGATTTCTAACCTGTGGACTGCAGTAATTTACACCTGCTTCTATTACTCTGGAACATAAATTATATTGTGACAAGTGGAATTTTTATATATTTTTATTGATTTGTTCTTCTACTTTGTTTAGCTGTGCTTAGGCACATGCTGATGTGTTTTAACGTAATTGTGTACATTAAAATGTTTTGATACAACATTTAATACGGAGATATCACTTGCTCATTCCTCTTTTCTTAGCTTCCATACAGGTTTTAGGATTTAAGTGCGGTGTATTGCTATATAGGGACAGGGCAATGACTGGAAAGAGGGATGGTGGAGATTAGAGGGAATGCAGAGAGAGGGTGCTGGGATAGAGAAGGAATACAGGGACCAGGCAGTACTGGGACAGGAGAATCAAGAGATTATGGGAGAATTTTGTGGACTGACCAGTGTCACGAACTGCAAGGTTTTTAGGGACCTGTCCCGGGTTCCAAGGGAAACGACACATGAGTAGGAGTGAAGTGGAATAGTGGTTTTAATAAAAGATAGTTGCACAAGATACAGAACAAATAATAGAATGCAGTAAAGTAATTCCAGATAGTGTCAGGTGAGGAAATATCCAACGGTAGTGAAATAGTGGCCGTGCTATGCCGGGCTAGGTTGAGGCAAATGTCCAGGAGCAGAGGTATGGTGACCTGGCTATGCCAGACTGGAGTGAGGTGCAAATGTTCAGAAGGTAGTGGAGTAGGGACTGAACTGGAGGCGCAGACAGGACCGGACTGGAGGCGCAGACAGGACCGGACTGGAAGCATAGACAGGACCGGACTGGAGGCGCAGACAGGACCGGACTGGAGGCGCAGACAGGACCGGACTGGAGGCGCAGACAGGACCAGACTGGAGGCGCAGACAGGACCGGACTGAAGGCGCAGACAGGACCGGACTGGAGGCGCAGACAGGACCAGACTGGAGGCGCAGACAGGACCATCATAAACCATAGTGTACAAATTATTGAAAAGTTATCCAAACCGATTAACAAAACATAGCATACAGGACCGGACTGGAGTTTCAGACAGGACCGGACTGGAGTTGCAGACAGGACCAGGATGAGACCAGGCACAACCAGGATCAGACCAGGCATGACCAGGCAGTGGATCAGGCAGGACCAGCATCAGACCAGGCAATGGATCAGGCAGGTCCAGGATCAGACCAGACAATGGATCAGGCAGGATCAGGATACCAGCAATGCAGGAGAACCAGGCACCTTGGTAGAACAAGTTGTTCTGGCCTTGAATGGCCACATTGGGGTAGATCCAGAACTACGTTTCCACACGTAACGTATTTTCGCATGCGTATGTTCTATACACCCCCTTAGGCACAGCCCTTGAATGTACGTATTTCACTGAGTTCCGCTTCCCAAACCCTACCTTAACTTTTTGGAGCGTAACAGCGTACGTCCGCTAACGGACGTATAGACTACGTGGACGTACGCCGTTTAACACGCCCATACTGTACACTTTACATACAAACCTCCACCTACTTCACGTAAATCAAACGTATTGTTGACTCACGTAAAATTGGCACGCCCACACGTAAGTATTTACGTGCCAATTACGTGAATGGCCCATACGTTCACAATTACGCTACGCTAATGAGCGTATTTTCTATGGTACGCATGCGCAGTACTAAGAAATAGGCAATTTTACGTCTCCGGATCAGGCCCATTGTTCCTAAAAGACCAAGTTGATCTGGGCACAGCATGGACTGTGCACAGAGATTAAATAACCTGTCCAGTGCACAGATTGGCTGGAAGAATCATGTGTGTGCAAAGGAGCAACTAAGTGGTTACTGGGAATCACCTGACAGGAGGCAAGATGGCGACGCCCATTCACCAGAAATGTAATGAAGCAGATGCCTAATCCCAGACACAAACACATATGCTTTAATGGAGACCTTTGCAGGAACCTATGGAGGGCTGGAGAGTGGCACATAGTGGGGAAGATGATGCCAGACAGCTTGTGGTCAGGTAAGTGCTGTGCTTGCCGCCGCAGACCGTGACAACCAGTGGGGTATAAAGGAAATAAAGGTGGTGGAAAAGTGGAGGGAGATAGGGGAAAAATTTATTATTTATAATAGACATTATATTACATAATATGTATTATCTATATCTATATCTATATGAGAATAGTCACAAGAATTTATTGGGACCCAGAAATCCTCTTGGCAGCCCTGTGTATATGGAATGCAATATGTGTATGTATCTGGAGTGCACTGTGTGTGCATATGTATGTGTTGTGCACTTTGTATGTATGTATGTATGTATGTTTGTATGTATGTATGTATGTATGTGGACTCGATGTGGAGGGTGTATATGTGGTATGCCGTACCGTCACTTCTCCGACTGATTTAATTAAAAAACTATAAATCTCCATTCACTTCTATTATTTTAGAATTTTCATACCGCCACTTCTAAATGTCCATACCGACACTTTTAAAGTTCCACTTTGACCAATGTTTACAATGTGATAATTTCTCTTTATTAAATGAAATCATAATACCATAAAACATATCCAGTCATAAAACATCACCAATCCTGTACTATATAGAAACACTCAATATTTAGAAGAAAGTACAAACAGTAGAAGGATACTCATACAATGCTCCCCTAAAGGTGGTCTCATTTTTACGGTGTAGACTCACTGGTATCCCACACTCTTGATACTTCCAATATAGACTGTAAAGAATATAATTTTCTGCACCGGCGCAGAGATGTGAGAGTCAGGACTTTATTACAATAACAATATTTTAATATAATAACATAGGAGTTCAGTGGTGCTGCAGTGATTCACATTAATTTGAGAACAAAAGGAGAAAAAAAGGAATCACTAGTGCGCACTCTTAGAAGCTCTCAGTCTCTGATGAAATTTTATTAGATACATTTAAAATTCATGAGGAACTTGCGAAATATAAAAGGATAGGAAGGTGTATGGAAGTTAGAAAAAGTTATTAAAATATACTGGAAACTCTAGCCTCCTTATTATTAGCCTGTATTAACCTAAGGGTTGTATAGCTGCATAAGAAATATAATTTCAATCTACCTAGGGTTAAGTTGACTATGGAAAGGACCCCAAAATGCAAAATAATTGTGAGCCCAGAAGGTCAATAATAAAGGCTAAAATAGCCTATGTCTATGCCTAGGCTATTTTAGCCTTTATTATACAGCCACTCTGGTCTGTTATTGTGTTTAATTAAAATGATTGGGGAATTGGTTCTCTCAGACTACTAACAAATTTGGAGTTACCTTTACATCCATTAATTTGGCTATACATCTAAGATTTTGTTACTTCACCATGGGTAATTATTGACCTTCTGGGCTCACAATTATTTAGCATTTAGCATTATACAGCTATACAACCCATCAAAGCTATCATGTCTTTTCCATTATATTGATATTTTTCAGAAGATTTAGTTTTTTATCATTGTATACTTAGCAATGGACCTCATAACCAAAAATGGTAAACAGGAGAAAAAAGGAGGAGCTACCTCCGCCTAATAATATGACATTTATTCTTCCCCAACAAAAAGATCTTGAAAGAGCAGAGTGCGACATGTACAAACAAGGCATTCCTTCTACTTGTGCCCTCCCCTTATACAATAGTAAAAAGAGTGGTATAAAGAAAAAATTATAAAAAATATTTATTAATAGTCAATTTTTACACAAGGAGGTATTTATGTTGGTGAGAGCATTTAGAAATGCAGTCATATGATCGTTTGTAAAATGTTTAAAAAAAAAACAATTGTATAAATAAAGAGGAAAAAGTGTGAACATGACTTGCAGGGTTAGGAATATAGAAGCTGCTAGATTTACTAAGCTGCAGGTTTGGAAAAGTGGAGATGTTGCCCATAGCAACCAATCAGATTTTAGCTGACATTCTCTAGTATGTAAAAAGAAAGTGAGAGCTAGAATCTGATTGTTTGCTATCCAAACCTGGAGCTTAGTAAATCTGGCCCTAATGGGTTAATGGATATTAGCACTTGTATGACTGGCAGAATAGTGTCACTCTATTGGCTGATCACCCCTGCAGCCTTGTCACCCTATTGGCTGATCACCCCAGCCTATGTGCATGACTATGGGAACCTCTGTCTGTGTGTGACACTGATGGATACATGGACCCCTCACACTATCACTTCATGTAAAAAGTTTGGGGAAACTTGCGCCCTTGTTATGCTATGCGGTGGGATTTCTCTTCTATGTCTGTCTAGCCAACAAGCCAGTGAAGCCACACCCCTTTTCAAGGCACCCAAGGCACAAAATGTTTTTGTTCTTTCTTTTTTATTAAACAATAATTTTAATGTTGTTTCTGGGCTACCAGAATCCCCCTATGGGTGGCCCACTAGGTCACTGACAGTCTATCTGTGATCTATCTTACCTGTGTGTAGCTCCAGCAACGGCATGTGAGGACCGTTTCTTCAGCAGGGCTGCAGGGAAGCTGCTAATAGTGTGGATTGGATTAAAATTGAATGCAGGGGCATGGGGGCACCCACTATAGTTGCACCCCTAATATCACTCATTCCAGCAATTCTGTTCAGTTTTTCCACTCAGCTCAATAAGATTATATTTGTTTAACAACAAAGAAAGTCTCCACAATCCTGCCTATATGTTCAGCCCTCTGTGATTGACTGATCACAGTTATATGATACTTCCTGTCAGAGGCAGGAAGCAGAAAATACAAGGCTCAAAAGATCCGAATTTTTAGTGAAAATTGTGTTTTGCCTAGATTAGATCTGAATTTGGTGGAAGGAACCGAGGCATGGCTCGGTTCGACTCGGAACCTCAAAGTTTGAATGTGTCGGATTTCATGGAATCCGAACCGGTCATCTCTACTTACAACTCTTTATTCATTATCATCTGAAAATACAATCTGTATGTCAGCTGGTATTTAAACCTGGGGCCAGATTTACTAAGCTGCGAGTTTGGAAAAGTGGAGATGTTGCCCATAGTAACCTATCAAATTTTAGCTGACATTCTCTAGTTTGTAAAAAGAAAGTGAGAGCTAGAATCTGATTGGTTGCTATAGGCAACATTTTCACTTTTACAAACCTGCAGCTTAGTAAATCTGGCCCTTGGACATTTACAGTGATATGATTTTGTAACACCGCCTAAACACCTACCCTGGCCCATTGGTGGGAGGTGTTATCACAGTGAATATTATCTACTATTTGTTACTTCTCCTTCCCACATCACTCGGCATTTCTAAACTTGTTTTCTAAAAGCTCTCACCAATATAATTACCTCCTTGGTATATACTGTATATGTGTGTATACTATATCACTGGGACTCTGCAATATAGTCCTCAATTTTGAGTTGTGCCACAGTTTTGGGCCTGGATTCTCAAGCATTTCGTCTTTTCCTCCCCTTTGTTATCTCTATTTATTATTTTTTAATTTATGTACTTTTTCATATTTATTTACCAATGATTGTGTAAAAATGGATTATTATTAAATATTTTTTATAATTTATTAGTTTTTTTTTATACCATTAGTTTTTAATAATTTATAAGTGGAGGGCGCAGCTAATTCAAATTAATCTATTTTCGGTTCAGTGATGGTTCATCACCACCATTGTAGTCTGCAACCCACGCTTATTAATTAATCTATTTAACTATTTGTGTTTTATTCACCTTAGTATCAGCACTTACCCTTCATTGATCTTTTTGTCATTCCTTCTATCTTGTCTCCCTCTATAGAGTAGATATGTGCATTTTGTTATGTTTAAATTTCATACCTGATAAGTAGTCTTTGTGATGGAAGGATAAAACATGACAGTTGGTAAATACTGTGCAGGAGATAATAGAAAAGCTTTATTGTTAATGTTTCTATATAGTTTAATATATAGATAAAAAACAATGCCCCTATGGCGCTTAATGAATTAAGCAGCTGTCTGGGAGATTTTGCTGGTCTCCCTGAGTAAAGCCAAAAAGAAAGATAAAGAGGACAGCGCTATAACAAATTTAGAACAGAAAAAAAATATGGTGGTTCTAAAGAAAAAGAGACAAATGGCAACCTTGTATCTAAAAAGATTCAATTTTAATAAGACACATTAGTTAAAAGAATTCAAACATTAAAGTAAGCATTAATCCGCAGCAGTGGATATACCCTGATATTTGTTTATATCCACTGCTGCGGATTAATGCTTACTTTAATGTTTGAATTCTTTTAACAAATGTGTCTTATTAAAATTGAATCTTTTTAGACACAAGGTTGCCATTTGTCTCTATTTCATCAGAACCACCATATATTTTTTTATTTTCTAAATTTATTATAGCGCTGTCCTCTTTATCTTTCTATATAGTTTAATAGCTAATGTTATAGGAGCGGATTCATACCTCTGTTTGTACTGTGCTTGGACCCTCAAATGCATCACAAAGGAAAGAGATGCCAGATCTTCCTTGTATGCAGTCTCCAGTGAGTGCAAGGTGAAGCCACACCTTTTGCATGTAAATAGATGAAACCCCCTGTACATTGCCTTAATATTACCACCTATTTAATTAAAATATATACAGAGCACTGAATCTGACAGAAATATTTTATTACAATAAAAACAGCAACAATTTACAGCAGAATGTACTTAAAAAGAATTAACAATATAAACAAATATAATAAAACATGAAAGGCAATTCCAATCAAAATCCCATAGAGTAGAAAGGGACCCCTATCGCATACCAGACAACTATTCGACTAAATCAGCAGTGGATATGTGGAAATGAAAAAGCACTACTTTTGTGTGCAAAAGATTGTACTTCAATCATACAATCATAATGCTGGTACAATGTTGGTTCTACTATTAAATCCTGTTAAGTGGCTTCAGCTGTTTAGTTATCACATCTGTACGTTTAGACAAAACATTTATATTGGTAAGTCTCTTAAAGAAGCCAGTGAAACAGAGAGTAGTCTGTTATTGAATGTGCTGGCATTGCGTCTCAGATTCTGCAGCTACTGAAAGTGATACACCCACACAGTGTGCTGTCACAGTCATGTCGGACCATATTTACACCTAAGAAGCAGAAGGTACATATATTTAGTAAATGACCTACTATGCATGCTACTACTGCTTGTCCACATATTTGTAATAAATATAGTGGTCTGCATTTTCTACACAAACAATGAGTTTCACTGTGAAATTGCTATTCTTAAAATATAAAATGTTGATGGAATTTGATAGTTTCAACACACGACCTTAACTAATCTCTTTTGTTCTTCTTGATTCTATAGAGGCCAGTGCCTTCATATTATATAGAAACATAGATACACAGAAAGTGATGGCAGATAAGAGCCACATGGCCCATCAAGTCTGCCCGGTTGTTTATTTAAAACTACACTGACCCTAGACCCTATTTATTCTCATGCACCTTCTTTTTTCATTTTTGTTTTTATTTTAAATTAGATTTATCATAGGACTGCAGGTGCCTCACTAACTTCCCTTCCTCAAGCAAGCTTATGGATCCTCGTAAGTCAGGCTTTCATTCCTAGCTCTCCAAAGAAACTACACCGACCATCGTGGTTAATACTTTAGTCACTGCTAATTCTAAAAGTCACTGCTCTTTTCTAATTCTCCTGGATCTTTCTGCTGCTTTTGACACTGTTGACCATTCATTTCTCATATAAATGTTACAATCCCTAGGTATTCGGGATACAGCCCTTTCCTAGTTAACATCCTACTTATCTATCTAATTATCTCTTTTAATGTTTGCTTCTCTAGATCCACCTCCCTTCCTCTTCCCCTATATGTTGCAGTTATAAAAAGTTCATTGTTCTTCTCTATCTATGTTAGAGTCTACCGGGAGGTTTCTCACCGAGGCGCAAAGTCTAAACCAAGGAAAAGTGTTCACTAGAGCCCCTGATTGTGGGGATGGGATTAGCTACTGGCACCAGATAGGTCACGGCCCCCGGCCATAGCCTCCAAGTAAAACCTATAGCCTAGGAACCTGAACAGGAACCGATACACAGCCAGGAACCCTAGTACACAACACAGGTAGCAGGAACCCTTATGCATAGAAAGCAGATAGGAGCCTAGGCACATAGATATGCAGGCTGGAACCCTTGCACACAGAAGGACAACAGATACCAGGAGACAGTAGAAGCGGGACAAGCTGGAGATGGAATACGCTCACCGCTAACAGGGGAGCGGAGTCCGATTAGCTGACACACTCACACACACACACACACTGACAGATGTGTGTAAACACCGGAAATGCTCTGATTACCAGTTACCAGTTACAGAACTTTATCCAGGCTACACCAACTCTCTGGAATAATCTACCTTGCCAGTTAAGACTACCTCTACTCTACAGACTTTAAAGTACTTCCTTAAAACTCATCTCTTCAGACCAGCTTACAAAATACACATGACACTAAGTGCAGAATAACGTGTAAAGTACCAACCTTTCAGTACAATTTATTGTACTTTCATCAGGGTCAATACAACATAGTAAAGTGAAGGTATATATAGACTGGTGATAT
>WWET01004945.1:92461-109422 GCA_011038615.1 Limnodynastes dumerilii
ATAACCCAATCTGTGACTCCAGCCCCAAATTATCTCCATCATGTGACTCCCACCCCCCAGTATCCCCATCAAGTGTCTCTAGCCCACCAGTTATCCCACCATGCACCTCCAGCCCTGCAGTATCCCCATCATGTGTCTCCAGCCCACCCCACTCCAGTATCCCTTTAATGTTTACTTACCTTTACTATGTCTTCCTCTGCATCACTCTCCTCTCTCCTACTTCCTGCCAGTCCTCATACAGGAAGTTCCTGTATTAACCTCTGCGGCTGTTACATAGAGCAGCTGAAAGGAATTTTCCAGTCAGCTGCTCTATGCAATGGCTGCGGCAGCTCATACAGGAGGTTCGTGTATGAGCTGGCAGCCACCAGAGCGGAGAGCAGTGGGATTACCGATGACCGGCTCCTCACAGACCGCATTGCGCAGGCCCTGTTTGTACTGTCAAAATAAATAGAGGTTGGGACATCAACCATTTAGGCACCTCCTGTCTTTTACATTATTTTCAGTGATTTCATACAAGTTGTTAATAAAAATCATATATCTAGTATCAGCTACCAGAATCATTCATAGATCCCAGCAAATGCAATCTCCACAGCCAACACCTTAATCATCCTCCTCCTAGTGATCGGGGGTAATCCTTCATTCAATTTTCTAAGGCTAACTGACTCCCTTACTACAATTCACAATTTTCAAGAGTATTAAAGCTGCTGCTGCTTGGGTGATTTTTGATCATAGAAGGGGAACAAGAAGACTAGAAGTTTCAAAAAACACTTGTATGTTGTGCAATCATTTGCTAGTGATGCACAGTCTAACTGTAGGTCTGGTGTTCAGCAGATCCCATTATGCTGTGGACAAACTTTGCTGCAGGTCACAGTACTGTTACACAGAAGTGCTGACCAAGGTGAAGAGTCTAACTGGAGCTTGGTCTTCACTGGAGCCTGTAATAGTGCAGACAGATTTGTGTAGCAGGTACCCAACAGGTTGTGGTAGAACCACCTGTAAGCAACTGGAGACTGAAGCTACTGTCAGACAGGATAACAGGGACCTAGGAGCAAACCCCAAATGTTGGGTAAACGATAGGAACAGATAGAACAAGGAGACTGACAAATGCTGAACACCAGATGGAGTAGTGCACACACACAAGACAGATGACAAGGGACCAGATCCTGAGCCCGCACAATTTCCATACATACAGTGGTTTTAAAGTCTGCACAAAAGAGGGTAGTGAACTCCCCTTATCACTCCCCTCTGCTGTGCGGTCTTTACAGCAGATGCGCTGTTATAAAGCAGCCTTAACACTGATGTGAGCAGTAGTCTGTACAACAGAATAGTATACCCTGACAGTATAATTTACATCTCCCTCTCCCCACCTTGGAACTGCCTTATTGTATGTATATCCTATAATATAGAACTGAGTTCTGTTCGATAAGTGATAGAAAGAAAATCCCACTTAAAATCTGGAGGGCGAATGCGCCCCCCCCTACAGACACCCCACTTATACATTTTGTGTGCATAAGTAGGGTGATGTACATAATTCAGGATTCCGTCCAAGCTCCTAAAAAAAAAAAAGATGCACAAGGTGGAATAGGTGCACAGCCACAGAACAGTAGGGATACCAGGGTGACATATAAACAATGGAAGGCATTAACTAACATAAGCACCCCCACACTCATACCAAGGAGCAAGGCAGGAACAGGAGAAGGAGTGGAGGACCAGGATCTGGAAGGAGAACACCAAGAAGAAACAAGGAAGAATTCACTCAGAAACACAGGATTAAAGAAGGGAGAAAGACAGGGATAACAACAGCAGGCAAACAAAGAACACTATAACCGGCAGCACATTATCCAATAAAGAGGCTGCTGAATGGCCAGCAATCACCCAGCCTAAAATTGACTGGATGATGTCCTGGCTGCTAGGTAAAAGTCAAAACAGTCATGATAGAGAAATGAAGTGCACAGCACATGGATAATTTGCATAATGTTAGGTGCACATGATGCCATGCATGGTGGCGATTGACACTGGGAATCCATTTCTGGAGGCATACTGCAGAGGGAGCATGAGAAAGGTAAGATTTACTTACCATTCACATGGCATGTAACAGTCTTCCCCTTGGCTTTATTAACCTTTGGACCAGGTTTCCTAGGGAATTGAAAAATTGTTAAAGTAGCTCCTTAGCTGGAACCCACTCCCTTTCTTCAGGGTAGTAGCCTTTCCAGTGGACCAGATATTGTATTTTTCCACAAACCTTTCTGAAAATTGTGTAATCTGTTGTGTATCATCTAACATTATTGTGTTTACTCCATCTTATGCTATATGGCATATATCTTACTTACCACTCTCTAACAATCTGTAGTCTGGTTAGGCTTTTCTGCTTTGGTCTCATCTTTAGGGAATTGTTGGTGGGTGTTGCTGTCCTCTAATTCTCTCAACTCCTGTTACCCGCAGTAGTAGTCTTTCCGGCAGATTCGGGTGCAACCACTAGTGCCTCTACTAGGGGCTCCTGTGAACACCAGACACCTAATTAAACTCTGCGTCCTGGCTGGTGGTTACCATAGTAACATCTACCTACATAGTTTCACTTAAAAAGTGGATAAAGATGTGCTTTTTCATTATAAATCTTACTACTGAAAATATTACAAACACAAGTGCTACTATATACATCTCACATAATTTAGAATTCTTGACAAGGTAAGTAATAAGTTATCAAATTAAAAAGGCAATGCTTATAAGTCATATCAGGTTTGATCTCAGTCAAAATCTGGTTAAAGCATCATCCTGTTTCTTCATTTCCTCCTTTGAGGGATTTCAACAGCTTCCCAGTGGAGGCTGTCTGTATACTAGTCTGTAAACAAGATCTCTTTCATCTTAAAACAAAACCCTAAGGTCTTGGTTCATTTGAAAGATAAATTTGTCTGTCACATCTTTTCAAAGATAAGGTGTTTCGGTCCTTTGAGAGACAAACAAAAAGGCCTGAAATCAAGAAAAAAATACTTTAGAAATGCCAAACTTGAAGTGTTCTATTTCTTTTGTATTTAATTTGTGGAAAATTATAGGGAATGAAATACTGTGAATTGCTTTTAATCAATAACATTGGGTTTATCTTCCTAATCCTACCTGTAAACAGAGATGTCACCAATTTTTGAGCTTTAGAAATGAGAATCTAAAATTTAGTCACAAGGCTGATAAAGAACACTAGATTATACTGATTCACATGGCAACAGACATTTCAGATATCATAAGCAAATTCAATTTTCATGGAACTAATAAATAAGTGAATGTGCATGCGAGGAGACCATTGATCTAATTGAAATAGGTCAAGGTCTCTCAGAAAATGACTGCTGTGTTTGAAACAGATGTTTGAGAAATGTGGAGGAAGGCTAACAGAATAGAGAATAAAATATAAATAGTTTGTTTTTATTATTTGTGCAAAGATAAAATTAGTTTTAATGTAGTATTGCTAGTAGCAGTGGACCTGATTCACAGTTAGGGTTATTTTCCATAGGTTATTCTCTGCTGTGGAGGCTAGCATAAGGAATTGGTGATCCACAGCTATGCATGTATGAGAGAAGGGTATTGCCAGTGTTTTCTTATGTGCAAATTGAGGATCCGCCACCAGGACACCACCTTAAATATTCTGTAGGCATCTCCTAGTGTGCGAAGTACTGAATTGTACGTAAGGGCTTAGCCAAGCCAATTTACATGCTTATGCCTACCCCCAAACATGTCTTGTATGCACCCCCCCCCCTCCAATCCAGGGGGCTGATATCGCTGTTGCAGAGATAATAGTATTACGCATGCACAGTGCCATTTTCCAGCAGACATCCATGCATAGCATACAGTCTGCCAGAGTTATTCACTTAGATTCCAGGCCAGAGAGAGCTGTAAAGCTCAGTATGGAGTTAAAATAGTGAGGCAAAAAACTGGAGCAGAAATTTTATCAAAATTTAATGAACTAAAAATAAAAAATATGGGCTAGAGAGTGGAATTGGGAAAACTAAAGAGAATAAGATGGTTACTGAACTGTAAAATTGTAAACTGGAGACTATAGAATATATCCATAAATACTAGGGGAGGAAGGGAGATGAACAGTAAAAGTGGACCAGGGATGCTCCATTACATGTGGAAATCTGCCTCTGCAAGGGGTCAGGGCCAACCACCCAATAAAAACACACAACAAAAAGCTGTAGTGGAAAAAGAACCCAGGCTGTCAGTCTACAGTATATATTAACTCCTCCCTTCAAGTATTGCATCCACTGTAGTAATATACACACAAACAGTGATAAAATATACATTTTTTACAAATATAAAAGCACATCAAACCCTAATTTCTTATATTGCAGATTAATTGGAATATTAAAACAGACACACATACTGTCTAGCCCTTATTGATAGTTCAAAGGAAGCTGATATCAGAATATCAGTGCTCTAGAAAAGGATACAAATAAAATAGGTACCTTTGGAGGAAATTCTTAGGATCCTATTAAATTCACTGGGATGAAATCTAAAGAAGTGTAAACCGATGGCACACAATTGTAACCAGTCTGGCTTAAAAGCAGATGAGAGAGGCTGTGTAAGCCGTGGGCTGTCAACATTTTCTATGTAGACATTCTAAGCCCAATTATTCGAAGTACAATTTTCAAAGTACTTTAATAATAACAACATCATGAATATGAAAGCGTTATACAAGAACTATATACTGACCTGCATTCCATCTCTGCTTCTCCACAGGTAATTGAACTCCTTTCTCTGCAACTCTAAATCCATCTCTCTGCGTAACTCTATTTGGTAATTGAACTCCTTTCTCTCCAACTCTAAATCCATCTCTCTGCGTAACTATTTGGTAATTGAACTCCTTTCTCTCCAACTCTAAATCCATCTCTCTGCGTAACTATTTGGTAATTGAACTCCTTTCTCTCCAACTCTAAATCCATCTCTCTGCGTAACTATTTGGTAATTGAACTCCTTTCTCTCCAACTCTAAATCCATCTCTCTGCGTAACTATTTGGTAATTGAACTCCTTTCTCTCCAACTCTAAATCCATCTCTCTGCGTAACTCTATTTGGTAATTGAACTCCTTTCTCTCCAACTCTAAATCCATCTCTCTGCGTAACTATTTGGTAATTGAACTCCTTTCTCTCCAACTCTAAATCCATCTCTCTGCGTAACTATTTGGTAATTGAACTCCTTTCTCTCCAACTCTAAATCCATCTCTCTGCGTAACTATTTGGTAATTGAACTCCTTTCTCTCCAACTCTAAATCCATCTCTCTGCGTAACTATTTGGTAATTGAACTCCTTTCTCTCCAACTCTAAATCCATCTCTCTGCGTAACTCTATTTGGTAATTGAACTCCTTTCTCTCCAACTCTAAATCCATCTCTCTGCGTAACTATTTGGTAATTGAACTCCTTTCTCTCCAACTCTAAATCCATCTCTCTGCGTAACTATTTGGTAATTGAACTCCTTTCTCTCCAACTCTAAATCCATCTCTCTGCGTAACTATTTGGTAATTGAACTCCTTTCTCTCCAACTCTAAATCCATCTCTCTGCGTAACTATTTGGTAATTGAACTCCTTTCTCTCCAACTCTAAATCCATCTCTCTGCGTAACTCTATTTGGTAATTGAACTCCTTTCTCTCCAACTCTAAATCCATCTCTCTGCGTAACTATTTGGTAATTGAACTCCTTTCTCTCCAACTCTAAATCCATCTCTCTGCGTAACTATTTGGTAATTGAACTCCTTTCTCTCCAACTCTAAATCCATCTCTCTGCGTAACTATTTGGTAATTGAACTCCTTTCTCTCCAACTCTAAATCCATCTCTCTGCGTAACTATTTGGTAATTGAACTCCTTTCTCTCCAACTCTAAATCCATCTCTCTGCGTAACTCTATTTGGTAATTGAACTCCTTTCTCTCCAACTCTAAATCCATCTCTCTGCGTAACTATTTGGTAATTGAACTCCTTTCTCTCCAACTCTAAATCCATCTCTCTGCGTAACTATTTGGTAATTGAACTCCTTTCTCTCCAACTCTAAATCCATCTCTCTGCGTAACTATTTGGTAATTGAACTCCTTTCTCTCCAACTCTAAATCCATCTCTCTGCGTAACTATTTGGTAATTGAACTCCTTTCTCTCCAACTCTAAATCCATCTCTCTGCGTAACTCTATTTGGTAATTGAACTCCTTTCTCTCCAACTCTAAATCCATCTCTCTGCGTAACTATTTGGTAATTGAACTCCTTTCTCTCCAACTCTAAATCCATCTCTCTGCGTAACTATTTGGTAATTGAACTCCTTTCTCTCCAACTCTAAATCCATCTCTCTGCGTAACTATTTGGTAATTGAACTCCTTTCTCTCCAACTCTAAATCCATCTCTCTGCGTAACTATTTGGTAATTGAACTCCTTTCTCTCCAACTCTAAATCCATCTCTCTGCGTAACTCTATTTGGTAATTGAACTCCTTTCTCTCCAACTCTAAATCCATCTCTCTGCGTAACTATTTGGTAATTGAACTCCTTTCTCTCCAACTCTAAATCCATCTCTCTGCGTAACTATTTGGTAATTGAACTCCTTTCTCTCCAACTCTAAATCCATCTCTCTGCGTAACTATTTGGTAATTGAACTCCTTTCTCTCCAACTCTAAATCCATCTCTCTGCGTAACTATTTGGTAATTGAACTCCTTTCTCTCCAACTCTAAATCCATCTCTCTGCGTAACTCTATTTGGTAATTGAACTCCTTTCTCTCCAACTCTAAATCCATCTCTCTGCGTAACTATTTGGTAATTGAACTCCTTTCTCTCCAACTCTAAATCCATCTCTCTGCGTAACTATTTGGTAATTGAACTCCTTTCTCTCCAACTCTAAATCCATCTCTCTGCGTAACTATTTGGTAATTGAACTCCTTTCTCTCCAACTCTAAATCCATCTCTCTGCGTAACTATTTGGTAATTGAACTCCTTTCTCTCCAACTCTAAATCCATCTCTCTGCGTAACTCTATTTGGTAATTGAACTCCTTTCTCTCCAACTCTAAATCCATCTCTCTGCGTAACTATTTGGTAATTGAACTCCTTTCTCTCCAACTCTAAATCCATCTCTCTGCGTAACTATTTGGTAATTGAACTCCTTTCTCTCCAACTCTAAATCCATCTCTCTGCGTAACTATTTGGTAATTGAACTCCTTTCTCTCCAACTCTAAATCCATCTCTCTGCGTAACTATTTGGTAATTGAACTCCTTTCTCTCCAACTCTAAATCCATCTCTCTGCGTAACTCTATTTGGTAATTGAACTCCTTTCTCTCCAACTCTAAATCCATCTCTCTGCGTAACTATTTGGTAATTGAACTCCTTTCTCTCCAACTCTAAATCCATCTCTCTGCGTAACTATTTGGTAATTGAACTCCTTTCTCTCCAACTCTAAATCCATCTCTCTGCGTAACTATTTGGTAATTGAACTCCTTTCTCTCCAACTCTAAATCCATCTCTCTGCGTAACTATTTGGTAATTGAACTCCTTTCTCTCCAACTCTAAATCCATCTCTCTGCGTAACTCTATTTGGTAATTGAACTCCTTTCTCTCCAACTCTAAATCCATCTCTCTGCGTAACTATTTGGTAATTGAACTCCTTTCTCTCCAACTCTAAATCCATCTCTCTGCGTAACTATTTGGTAATTGAACTCCTTTCTCTCCAACTCTAAATCCATCTCTCTGCGTAACTATTTGGTAATTGAACTCCTTTCTCTCCAACTCTAAATCCATCTCTCTGCGTAACTATTTGGTAATTGAACTCCTTTCTCTCCAACTCTAAATCCATCTCTCTGCGTAACTCTATTTGGTAATTGAACTCCTTTCTCTCCAACTCTAAATCCATCTCTCTGCGTAACTATTTGGTAATTGAACTCCTTTCTCTCCAACTCTAAATCCATCTCTCTGCGTAACTATTTGGTAATTGAACTCCTTTCTCTCCAACTCTAAATCCATCTCTCTGCGTAACTATTTGGTAATTGAACTCCTTTCTCTCCAACTCTAAATCCATCTCTCTGCGTAACTATTTGGTAATTGAACTCCTTTCTCTCCAACTCTAAATCCATCTCTCTGCGTAACTCTATTTGGTAATTGAACTCCTTTCTCTCCAACTCTAAATCCATCTCTCTGCGTAACTATTTGGTAATTGAACTCCTTTCTCTCCAATTGTTATAAAGATTGTAACATTGTAAAGCGCTACGTAATCTGTGGGTGCTATATAAAAACCTGTTAATAAATAAATAAATAAATAATGTATATAGCAAATCAATCTGCTAATTTACAAAATCAGCAGTATTGACACTTATTCGAGTATCAATACATTACATCTGTTTCTTTCTTTCTTTCTTTCTTTCTTTCTTTCTTTCTTTCTGTCTGTCTGTCTGTCTGTCTGTCTGTCTGTCTGTCTGTCTGTCTGTCTGTCTGTCTTTCTTTCTTTTTGTCTTTCTTTCTGTCTTTTTAGTGACAGTATATAATTCTCCTTATTCTTGTTCCAGTCAGTCACTTAACTTCTATAGGCTTCTGCAGTACACAGATACAGTACACAGATGCAGTACACAGTACACAGCATTGCATCTATTTGCATGTTTCAAAGGATGCAACATTTCAGTACAACCTATGCAACGTTGCATAGCGAACTCGGGTTCCTAAACTCTGAATGATACCCTAACAAGAAATGTATTCAACCTTCCCCTAAGGATTAATTTTCCTGATTTGATAAAAGGAGATAGAATTATTAATGTATATCAGATTAAATAAAAACCTAGCATATGATAATATCTCTAAATATATTTGTTCAGGAATAGTGTTTTAATATGACATGGATAACTAAATGTTTCAGAGAGCACATATCTTTGTTCTGTTACAGAGAAGTTAGAACATCTTAACTTTATTATTATTATTATTTCTGCCACATGTATCTCTCCATCTACTTTTGGTATTTGTTTATTTAATCCCAGCTTGTTCTGCACATTAGACCAGATCCAGACTTACAAGACTTGTTGATTTCTGTGTTTTTAAGTCATAGGGACATCATATTGAAAATGTGTGCACCCTATCAAAGTAGAGGTAGAACAGGTAGTATTGAAAAAGAGCACCAACTGAAACATGCAAATGGCTAGGTGTATAGGCAAATAGGCTGAGAGGTGAAATAAATAATACATACAATTTAAATAACAATTAATAAAATGTAACAAATAAATATAAAATAAACAATTAGTAAATTGCTATTTTATGCATAGCAGCATCTATCAGTGATGTATAATGTTGGAGCACTATTTCTGACAAGGTTATCCACTTAAAACCTCATTATAATCTCAGCAGTTTGGATGGTTGTGTGTGTGAAATGGATCAGTGTCTGAGTCGCTGAAGCTGTAAAGAGTCAGAGGAATCTGATTAACATATAATGGAGCCAATTCATTCCACACCCAGTTTGCACTTCATAGGCATAAGCGGTGTTTGTCAACACTATACCATGAGTTGCCAGATGGAGATAACTTAGTCATCTGCAGAGGTATTCATGAAGAGTAATAACATATGGTATACATGGAAAATGTGTAGTGGAAAAATCGACATATATCCCATTTGGACTTCAAAGGCATAACGGTTTAAGATAACAACTGTGAGTTGTCAGCCAAGGAAAACTATCATATATTGAGGTGGATAATTTACAGTGAAAGATACTACTGGGAATTAAGTTAACATCATATAATCTTTCTTCCTGCTCCTGTGTTATTGACTTGTACTCTGCTAACCTGAATGAATTGGCTCCTGTTAGTTATTTGGAAAATAACTAAATTCTATTAATTCTATTAGGAGCTTCAACCACATATATCCAGAATATCAGAACTCAGTTTTGAGCACAGGTTAGCGCAAGGGATGTTGCTAGGCAACGGCTAGCAACTGCAGGATGAGCGCGAGGGAGTTCTCTCTGGAAGGTTCTGGTGGGAAAAATTAGTCTGTGGGGAAACCATTGAGTGGCAATTGGTGACAGCAGTTGGTAGGAGAGGAAGTGACAACAGGGCTGATTGAGAAAAGTGATGGTGGTGGTAGCAAAAGGGAGAACTTCGGTGATGGAGCGAGGGAGAGGATAACAGCTGGGCAGACTGGGAAGAGGTGTCAGTAGTGGCGTGAGGAGAAAGAGAGACATCAAAACAGAGACTCTAGAGAGTGATATTGGTAGAAAGAGATTGAGGGGTAGCAGAGCAGACTGAGAGAAGTTGTCAGTGTGTAATGGGAGAGCAAATCAGGAGACAGAGATGCTAGCAGTGGCAGTGCAAGAGGTGGTGAATGGAGGAGTAGATTGGGAGGAGAGTTGGTGGTGGTGAGGAGAAGTATCGGCGGTGAGCAGGAAATCGATCAAAGAGCAGTCTGGTTGTGGTGGCAGAGATTCTAATATCAGAGTTGGTGAGAGAGAGAACCATTGAAGCTGAAGGAGTGGATTGTAAGAGCTGAGAGTGAGGGGGAAAGTTGGTAAAAAAAAACTGATAAAATTGATAAAGAAAACATCGGAGGTTTACAGGAGAGAGAGTGAGGTGGGAGAAAACATCGGAGACGATTGGAGGAGTTTATTGTGAAGTGACTTTGGATAAATTTAATTTGTTTCAATTGATATAAAGGTGCTCTTTTCTTGTTATTATTGTTATTTATTTGAATTTGTGAAAGAGTGAGTCGCTTACCTGTGGACTGATCTAGTTAAAGTAATTTCTTAGTAGTCGTTGTAATTAATAAATAAAATATAGTAATTGAGGAGAAGGAAGTATCCAATATTTAGAAGGAAATTAGTTGTAATTGTTACTGATCTTTTATATTGCCAATTTTTGTGTTAAGTTAATTTGGGGCTAACAACTCACTGGTCAACTTAAGGAGTATTTTATATCTTGAAATCTTAAATGTATAATTAATATTTACTCTACTGATAATGTGTGAAAACTTAAGTTTTCTGCTCCTATTTAACAAAAACACTTAATTTTGAGTACTTCATATTGAGTATTAAACCATTTTAGCAATTATCTGTTTTTTTGTTTTTTTGTTTTTTTACTGTGGTTTTAACACTTTATTTTATTGTAATTGCTATTTGTCTAATAAAACCTTTAATTAATTTTAAAGTTTTTTTTCAGGTAAATTGGTCATTACCTTAGGTTGCTGCTTGATAAGACCCAGGTATTCACATACCTCCCAAAGGTCCCGATTTCAGCGGGACAGTCCCACTTTTGGGGGACTGTCCCACTGTCCCATCCGCTTGACACCTTGTCCCGAGAGAAGAAACTCTCGGGACAAAGGATTTTTTTTTTTTTTTGTGAATGGACCCCACACAGTGCCGCTGTATATGCGGCTGGGATTTTTTTTTCCTTTTCCACATACGCTGAGCTGGTTACACAGTGCTGCTATGGGAGCCCTGTATGACCAAATCAGTCTCTATGAATGACAGTGATTCATAGAAAGAGATTTGGTTATACAGGGCTCCCGTAGAAGCCCTGTGTAACCAGCACTGCTTATGTGGACACGTGAAAGCTGGGAGAGGGACAAACAGAGCCGCGGAGGAAGGAAGCAGAAGGAACCAGGTAAGAAACACATTAATAAGAGGGGCATAACTATGGAGGCTGAACAGAGGGGCATAACTATGGAGGCTGAACAGAGGGGCATAACTATGGAGACTGAACAGAGGGGCAGAACTATAAAGGCTGAACAGATGGGCAGAACTATGGAGGCTGAACAATTGGGCAGAACTATGGAGGCTGAACAGAGGGGCAGATCTATGGAGGCTGAACAGAGGGGCAGAACTATGGAGGCTGAACAGAGGGGCAGAACTATGGAGGCTGAACAGAGGGGTTAAACAAGAGGGGCAGAACTATAGAGCCTGAACAAGAGGGGCATAACTATGGAGCCTGGACAAGAAGGGCATAACTATGGAGGCTGGGCAAGTGGGGGCATAAATATGGAGGCTGGACAAGTGGGGGCATAAATATGGAGGCTGGACAAGTGAGGCCATAAATATGGAGACTGGTAAAGGGGGGGGCATAAATATGGAGGCTGGACAAGTGAGGGCATAAATATGGACGTTGGACAAGTGGGGGCATACATTTGGAGGCTGGGCAATAAAACAGGGGCAGAAATATGAAGGCTGGACATAGAAACAGGGGCAGATATATGTAGGCTGGACAAGTAATAAGAGGCAGACAATATGGAGGCTGGACATATGAACAGGGGCATACATATGGAGATTGGACATATAAAAAGGGCCAGACATATGGATCTTGGCATAAAATAAGGGGCAGACACCTCTGGGCAGTGCAAGACACACTCACTACCCCGGACACACCCACTGGGTGGTAAAAGACACGCACCCTCTACCATGCCGTGAAAATTTTGTCCCTCTTTCCAATTTTTAAATGTTGGGAGGTATGTATTCAGTTGATATATAGTTTATTTTAGAGACACAATAGATAAATAATACAGGCACTGGAATCATATTTAGTGAGTGGGAAACCACTACCTAAATTGTTTATTGTTTTAAATATATAAATAATCTGTTAATGTAGTTATAAAACATATTTTTAATAATTATTTTTTGGTTTGTTGGGCTGTGTTGTAACTAACAAAAAACAATTACATAAGAAAAAAATCTCCTCTGTCCTGAAGTAGTGCAGGATTTAGGAAGGAAGTGAAGGAAAAAATTGGAACTACTTCACTTCCTGCTGCACTAAAATGCCCACTTTTTCATCCTTATATAATAGAACACCCTGCTGCAC
Organism: Limnodynastes dumerilii; assembly: GCA_011038615.1. Lineage (NCBI taxonomy): Eukaryota > Metazoa > Chordata > Amphibia > Anura > Limnodynastidae > Limnodynastes > Limnodynastes dumerilii. The sequence continues at coordinate 105,230 of WWET01004945.1, forward strand.
TAGCTCAGAGCACTACAGAAGTGATATTCATGTGTGATTCCATGCTTATTGATCAGAATGCATCCAGACACAGTTCCATATAGAGCACTTTCTTGACTAAATTCTGCAAAGAACTATTTATATTTCACTGAATCAGGGTCAAATCAACACTGGGCCTGATCCAGACCTTCATGCGTTTCCATATGCACGGGCGTCTGTAAGTCCACACGGAAGAGGGGAGTTCACTCCCTGTCACTCCCCTCTCTCGTACAGAGTTTTGGACACTTACGTTCAGGATGAAGCTCACTGTTACTAAATGGTACAAATGGTACAACTTATTTTACGGGAAATATGTTATTTCTATTTCTCTTTTGTTTATTTATTTTTTGTAAATACTTTCTCCAGATAAAACTCAAAGTATATAATTTACCATTAAAACCAGGGGTAACAAGATAGTGAGTTGTCCTAAAAGCCAGCAATTTATCAAATAAAAAATCAAAATATAAAGAATTATGTTATTAGTTTTAAGTACAGAGGTGGTAAGGAAAAAAAGAAGTTTTACACTTTAGAGTGTTCAATAAATATATCATAGCAGTGGTGAGAAAATAAGAAAACTATGTATCGATGGCAGAAAAATATTTAGTGAACTATTCCACATTTAAGGCAATTTTCACATCTTTTCAGTACAATTTCACTTAGTGATTCAGGTGAGGTATTTGTTGCTTTGAGGAGGTATAAAATCAATAACAGGAAGGACAAAACGGAAATTATTTAATAGATTTCTTGTTCAGTTGATTTAGGACAAAGCCACAGCAATAAAAAAATATATATCTTATCACAGCATTGTCATGACTGTGTTAGGAATGGAATGATATTTTTTTACATTTACAAGTATACTATATTTATAAAGCAAAGGGGAACTGATCCAGAGCTGTGCAGTGTGTTTTTTTTTTGCATGACAGGAGGATCCCAAAAAAACATGTGTTCATTTCCATATCCTCTGCACTAGTAGAATGTGGTATTTCCTGTGGTACACGTGGAAAATCGCCTGCATTTTGAGAACATACATTTGTACTTATAAAGCATCCAACACATACCATAATCCAGACTTCTGTTTTGGAAACCTTTCCATTACCGGGGTGATATGGGGCGTGTTGTGCACTGTGGGGGTGATTCAGAGATGCGATTGCGAAAAGATAGCAAATATACGCACCTTAGTTAAGATCTTACCAGGTTACAGCCCACTGCATAAACAGTCACTCCCCTTGCAAACAGCGGTGGATCTTAAAGTTAGACCACCATTGACTAACCCTAACCCGGAAGGGCCTCATTTACTAAGGTACAAAAACCGAATTTTTGGCATCGATGTAGATCAATTTTAAAAGGGAAAAATCGCCATGCTTTTCTATTGAAAAGTACGGCAATTGTCCATTTCAAAATCGGAATGTAATTTTCTATTACTTATCCTGCCGACGCATATACTACTATAAGGAAAAGCATGGTCATGTGTTTGTGGCCATACTTATCCTTATAGTAGTGTAAGCAACAGCCTGATAAGTGATAGAAGTCTCTAAGCAAATGTGTTATGTGTTCCTAAAAAATGTAAAAATGTTCCCAAATAAACTTAACAATATTACCTGACCTAACAGTACATGTTAAACCCTGAATAAAATGTGTACAAAATGTCCCCTACTGTGTCGCTAGAATATTCTGGTGGCCACCGTGACAAAATATACCCTAAAGTGTATGTGACAGTAAAAATGTGTAAAAAAATATTACATAAATGTCGTGACTCACCATTTAGCAGTCATCTGTCTTGAGATGACTTGCTTGTATTATCAGCTTCTTCTGAAGATCTTCTTTAAATGTTGCTTGGAGAGACTTGAGAGGCTTGAAGATGTTCCTCCGGTGCTGGCATCTGGTCTTTGGCCTCTCCTGGCCCTTTCCACGACGCACCCCTTCTTACTGCTCGGTGTCCCCGCTACTAATGACCAGTCTGTCGCTAGGGGGCCAACTTTTATAGGAAATATGACGCCATCAACATTAGGGGGCTCTAGTGAGCGCTCTAGTGTTGGTGACGTCATTTTACCTATAAAAAGAGGTATCCTGGCGACAGACCAGTCATTAGTAGTGGGGATACTGAAGACCTTAGTAAATGAGGCCCTAAGACTCCCTTCCCTGCAGTCTAAGACTCCCCTCCCCACAGCCTAACCTTAAGACTCCCCTCCCTGCAGCCTAACCTTAAGACTCTCTTCCCTGCAGCCCAACCCTAAGACTCAACATATTATTATTATTATATTATTATTTATTATTATTATTATTATTATTATTATTATTAATATAGAAGTTTGGTATATAGCCACATATATTGGAGGTGTACATGTGTTGTATTACTCTGACAAATGCCAGATGGTAGTTTTCAATTTTTTGCACAAAAATGAGCAAATGTTCTATTTCTGTAAACGTTTCATAAAATGTCTAATTACAGGTATAATAAATAAATAAATAAATAAATTATATTAGCAGATGGAAACAGCCCAATAAAGAAGGCCTTTTCTACATTTTGGGCATATAAAATTTTTTATGTCTTTCCAGTACATTTCTTTCAAGTCCATATTATTCACATGTAATTTTTTAAAAATTTTTTTAGTTAAATAAGTTAAACAAAATCTAACAATGGGCCAGATCCAGAACAACGCTTGTGAGCGAATTTACGCGTGGCGGAGACATAAAATCGCATTTTGGTAAGTACTGCGCATGCGTACCACAGAAAATACGCTCTGTAATGTAGCGTAAATGTGAACGTATGGCCATCCACGTATGTGTCACGTAAATCCTTACATGTAGGTGTGCCAATTTTACGTGAGTCTAAAATACGCCTGAAATACACTATGCAGGCAGCGGTTTGTATTTAAAGTGTACAGTATGGGCGTGCTTAGCTGCGTAAATACGTGTTGCCTATCCGTACGTGAGCAGATGACATCGGTTATGCGGGCAAAAGTTAAGGTAGGCTTTGAAAAGCAGATCTCGGACAAAATACGTACATTCAAGGGGTGTGCCAAGGGGAGTGTATAGAAAGTATGCACGTGTAAATACGCTACGCAATTAAACGTATTGCAGGCGGAGTTCTGAATCTACCCCAATATGTTTAATCTCTGCACTGTATAGCAAATACTTATGTGTTTGGAATGTTTCTTATGGCAATCATGTAAAGTTTGTACAATATGATGTTTAGTTATTACAATGCAAAGAGTGATAATAATTGTGTGCCATGAAAATCTAGGTATTAAACTAGTATCTAAATACTAACTGTTACTAATGTAACTTGTACAAACATACTGAAAACTGAAATGAAATTAAACCTTACTGTAACTAAAAAACTAAATTTCCAGGACTTCAACTCAATAAAATATCTTACCGACATGGCATTGACGTTTGATGTGATATGATCGAATTAAAAATACTTTAAACCTGATCCAGAGCTGTACTTGTGCCTGGTTTTGTAGGTGGGAGCACACTTGACATGTGCAGAACAGGAGGGAGCACCTGAATTGTAAATTGAGAGGTGCATACATGAAAATAATGAGTAAGAGCTGTATTCACCCAAAGGAAATTAAACTCCTTGGTTGTGGAGTATGCAGGCGCACAACCTAACCTGTTCACCAAGTTGGGATGAGGCTGGAGAGGGTCTGGACTTTGTTCCAATTTTGTTAAGATGACAATAATTCAAATTAAACAAAAATCCCAAATAATTTATATTCACTCCTTAACCCTGTGTTGTGTCAATTTATGCCTAGACTCCTAACGATAAGGTTTGTTGTGCGCACAGATACAGATCCATCAATCATGCAAAGTTTAAAACTCTGGAGCTGAGCCAGAGCCGTGCTTCCACTCATTTAATTTAGCAGGATTTTGCCCTATGCATGCCTAGAATGGCAGCACATACAGCTCGTACTGTTGTCTGTAGTACTACAAACATCCGCATGCACAAGCTATTAATGGCAGCCTGTGCTTGGTGGGACCTGCAGCAAACCATGACAAGCTGCCAGTGTTCCCTATCATATGTCTCCTGCTCACAATATTCCCCATCCTGTATCCCCAGCTCCCAGTATTCCCCATTATGTGTCTCCAGCCTCCCAGTATTCTCCATCATACAGGTGAAACTCGAAAAATTAGAATATTGTGCAAAAGTTAATTTATTTCAGTAATTCACC
>WWET01004946.1:21161-33887 GCA_011038615.1 Limnodynastes dumerilii
AAGTGAGGGTTAGGGTCAGGCTGTGGGGAAGGGAGGGTTAGGGCAATGGAAGGGGAGGGTCAGGGTCAGGCTGTGGGGAAGGGAGGGTTAGGGTAAGGATTAGGGAGCCCTGCACTCCCTGGTACACCCCCCTGCACTCCCCGCTGTCAGTAGTAAATCTTACGTGTCCAGATTGCTACCTTAACTTTTCCTAAGTTTGTGTCCGTACAGCCACAGACCTAGCCATAGCGGAGCGTCCCCTCATTTACATGACTATCCCCACCTCTATAGCGGGGACACGGCCATCATAATTGAAGGGTCAGCCCTTTCTGCGTACACACCGATGTATGTAACTTAGTTACGTGAGTCAGTTCTTACCCTGTCGGCACATCTGGCGCGTGTACCTAGGTTAGGATCTGGCTCTATGTTTGGAATTTCTTATTAATTCTACACTGTCCGGTAGGTTTAAAGCAGAATATAGGAGAAAAAGAGTTTTTATACAGAAGAGAATGTAAGTTCTATTTCCCCTGAAGGGACGGTTATCAGGAAGACAGATATCTTTATTTACACCCTGCTAGTGTCTTGTACCAGAACAATAAAAGTGCTGACAAAACCAGAACTCCTATCGATGAACACAGAAACACACTGCAGGCTATTTATAAGGTGTATTATATGGTAGTAATAAACACTGTGTATATTAGGCTATTGATTGGTTATTGATTATTCTGGTGTAAGGCAGACAGCTAGTCCCGAGGCACAGAAATAACGGTGTGAGTAAATTAGCTCTGTGCATCTTAAAAACTCGTTTACTTGTTTGTTTTAGAAATTTTTAATTGGTGCAATGGACTCTAGATACAGGGGGGCTGATTCAGAGATGCACTTACACCTTTTATTAGGCGCAAGTGTACAGCTCGGCTAAACCATTTTTCAACGTAAGGGGGGGTTAATGAATTTAAAATCTTTTGCATGCAGGGAAAATACATGACTTTTAAACATAGAACTAAAATACTGCATAGCTTTATATGTATTCTATAAAATAGAGTTGAGCTAAGAAACTTCACCTCTTAACTTTTATTCTGGTTTTACAAAGTAAATTCCCCCCCCCCTTGCAATTTAACATGGTATTGCTCAGGTCTACACCTGTGCCTAAAAAAAAAGGTGTAAGTGCAACTCTGAATCAGCCCCAGTAACTAAAAGAATATTGAACAGTATGGTATATCTCTGCCTACAAGTAGATACCATTTTTTTAATTGCTAAGAATAAGACACCATGGGTCATATTCACACATAAGAAGCATCTGCTTCGATCCCCGGAGAACTGAACATGGTGCTTTGATAGGCAAGTGTAAAAACTAAACCCAACTTTTGCCCTAATTCTGACCCTAACCCTCCCCTTCCATTACCCGAACTCTAACCCTCCCTTCCCCGCAGCCTGACCCTAACCTTCCCTTCTCCCCTAGCCTAACCGTAACACTCCCTTCTCTTTAGCCTAACCCTAAAAACCCCCTCCCCACAGCCTTACCCTAACCCTCCCCTTCTATGGCCCTAACCCTTACCCTTACCCTAAAAGTCACCTGAGAGCCTGACCTTAACCCTTTCCCTAACCCTAAGAGTCCCCTCTCCAGGAGCTGTCAGCGGCGGATGCGTCAGGTTCGGCGAAAATATATGGGTGAACACTCACCCATTCATTAAAAAAAAAAAAATCTAAAATGGCTGCCATTCGAAATAGAGACAGCCGAAAAGGAAATTTCGACTGTCTCTATTTCTAAAGGCAGTCCATCGGAGCAGGGACTCCCACCGGTCCCCAACAATCCAGATATATGGCCGAGAGGCGTAGAGGGGGCAGTAAAAGTTGCAAATCAGAGGGAGAAAGCGTTCAGCAAAGCATGCTGGGACTTTAAGGAAAACAGTCAACCCCCCCATCCCCCCCGGCTGCTATAACAAGCTGCCACATCAGCACTTTCAAGTTGAAATTTTTTGCTCAAATGATCAGACCACTCTGCAAACATCACCTCACATCTCGCTTCAAGTGCTTACATTGCGGGCGCACAAAAAAAAGCCTTGAGGACATCTGAGAGCCTATTAACATTGTTCTTGATAACAAGCAGTTTGTATGGCAGAGATTTCTGAGTCACAAGGTCCCGTAGCCCTCATCCCCGCTCAGATCATCTAAATAATGCAGATTGCCCAGAGAATCACAAGCCTCTATGTAGGTTAATGACATGCCAGGGACAAGTACTGGTAACAACATAATGACTGAACAATGACCCCCGTGATTTGGGAATTGTCCTCGGTGTCCACGGCCTGAAGGATGGGAAAAGAAATACTTAACAGAAAACGGAATAGAAGTGACTCATAAAGCAACGAGAACAGTGATTTATTCTGGATGTCGCCAGTGCAGCCCAGTAGTTATAGACGACAGGACACAGAAACATTGAATGTGGCGGCAGATAAGAGCTACATGGCCCATGCAATCTGCCCAGTTGTTTATTTAAAACTCTACTTACCCTATATCCCATTTTACCATCAATTTAGTTTGAGATTTACGATTTTATTATATTTATCCCCAGCATGTTTACACTGTTCTACTGTGTTACCTCTACCCCCTCAGATGGGAGAATATTCCACTTATCTATCACCCTTTCAGTGAAGTAATTTTTCCCGCACATTTCCTCTCAATCTACCACCCTCCAGTTTATATCCATGCCCTCGTGTTCTATATCTCTTCTTGTGTTAATATATCTCTTCCTTTAAATAATGCCCCTTGATATACCTTGGTATATGTGAAAGCTATTATCATATCCTTCTCTTCTCCAAGCTATACATGTTACTTCCTGTAGTCTGTCTTTGTATGCTGTGTGACACAGGCCATGCACCATTTTAGTTGCTCTTCTCTGCTCTGCTCCAAGCATGTTACTTCCTCTAGTCTCTCTTGGTATGATTTGTTACACAGGCCATGCACCATTTTAGTTGCTCTTCTTTGCACAGTCTCTAATGTATTTATGTCTTTCTGGAGATATGGCCTCCAGAACTGACCCCAGTATTCTAGGTGAGGGCGTACCAATGACCTATAAAGTGACATCACTACCTCTCTCTTTCTACTACTCATTCCTCTCCCTATACAACCAAGCATCTGACTTGCCTTTCTCATTGCATTGTTACATTGCTTGGCTACCTTTAAGTCACATCTCTTTCCTCCTCAGGAGTTACTTATGTATTACCATTAATGATATATTGCGATTTGGGGGTTTTGCAACCAATATCCTTATGCATAGTCCCATGTTTTAATTGCTCTACTATTACCACCTCTGATGGGAGGTCATGCCACTTATCCACACTTCTTACAGAGAAGTGATGTTTCTTCACATTTTCACTAAACAGTGTCAGTGTTGCCCTTGTGACATATATACAAGCCCTTTCCCCTCTTCTCCAAGCTATTCATGTACACACCCTTTACTGTTTCTGCTTGTGTCTTGTGCTGTAGACCAGGCATACCTTGGAGACCGTTCTTTATGTTGGAACACAATAATTCAGTAGGTAAACTGTACCCCGCGACTGTGATAGATCTCCGGATTCCAACATCTCTTCTAAGCTAGAGGCTCCAGAACACTAAACACCTCTATACCTATTCCTTATACACCATACTCATTTGACAGTACGTGTTTTCAATGTGCTAGCTGGACCCCAGGTATAGGCAACAGCATACCCTTCAACATGACCCATTCCATTAGGTACAAAAATACTCTGCTCCTTAGTTTCCAACTGTCAGTTTCTATGGTAACCACCTTTGTTGAAGAGACAAATAGTTTTCTAAATATCAGTTACTTCATTTAAACCAGGTGAGTGACAATTGGAAGCTTAGAAGTGGATTAAATTGTACCTAATGGAATGGGTCATGTTGGAGGGTCTGCAACACTGGCTGAGGTAATAATTATATCACAATTTTGGATTAAATTCTTGCCTGTATTATTTCTCACTTTAAAATGCATTTATGGCACAACCTCAATTGGGAAACAGAGCACTTGAAGACTTACCTTGGCGGCCTTCACTAGGTTTGGGTTGTACTTCTTCCACACATTCTGCGGGAAACCATCCAGCATGTCCCCTGGTATTGCCTTCCCAGAATCCTCCTTCTCCAATGCTTATAACTGCACAAAGAACACACACATGAAATTACCCGCAAATACTGGTTTCTATTCACATACATGTTTCTACGAGCTAGGACCTGTGGACGGGATCCAAGGTGTGAAAATAAGAGGAAATCAAGTGGAAAGTTACACCTGGGCAAAACCATGTTGAATAGAAGGGGAGGCAAAGTTCCATATACTACCCACAGTGGTCCAGATCCTGAGCTAAGTAAGCTAGCATATTTACGCTAGTGTAACTACAAACCAAGGGGCGGAGGGCATCAATACGACCCCCGTAATTACGCTTTGGAGGCATTTAAATTGGACAGTATGGGCTGGGTTTGGCCATCATACGTAATTGCATTACATATGTCAGTACTTACGCTAGGAAAAGTTAAGGTAGGTTTTGGGCAGCGTAAAATGGTCAAAGTATGTACGAGCGAGGAGAGTGCCTGGAAATTACGCTAGCATAAATACGCTACGCATTCTAACGTAACTAGCCCGTAGGTCTGGATTTACCCCAATATTATGTTCAAGTATAATTAAGAGTGTAAATGTGAAGCTGGTCAGTATCTGTGTGTAATAAGCCAAAGCAAAGTATTCTCCCGGCATGCAAAGAATACAATGAATCTCACTACCCCTGAAATTTACTATGGTTTTGCCCAGGTGCAACTTTCCACCTGATTTCCTCTTATCTTTAGTCTGGGCCCAGACCTGTGTCTCATAAGAAGTAATATTCTCTGAAAGGATATTACACAATTTGCTCCATGATATGCCACTGTGAGCCATATTTAGGAGATTTGCCCTCTATTCTGGGATTCCTGAAACAGAAAGTCGGCAACGCTGGACTATAGTGTCATCATGCTTAGGCTGTAGAAGAATTGCTGATACCTGACAAAGCTTTCTGGGACTCGTAGTTTCAGAACCCCTGGAGTACCCAGGTACTATAGGGCCGTATTCCGAGAACCATTTTCACGGCCAGTTGCGTGCGTATTTTTAGGTACTGCGCATGCGTAGTAACTCATTTTACGTAGTTAACGAAGACTATACGCGTGTAAGTGCCTCACGGACGGACTTGTGAATCGCACTTGCGTACATACGTCTGGATATGCGACGCAAAAATACGTACGTGAAAATTTTAAGAAAATGGGCGGGGGAAGGCATTTAAATGATAGTATGTGAGCGCAACTAACATGAATCGCATGTACGGAGGACTCATACGCACGCAACTGCTCACGGAAAGTCACAAGTGGTGTATGGAGGCGGAAGTCACAGGCAGTACGGCCGAGAGAGAGGGCAGTGTCATGGGTGTGGCCTGCGCCGGCCGTGCATATAATTGCGTTCCTTCATGGAAACGGATCTCTGAATACGGCCCACAATCATTATTAATAGGTGTTTTCAAGCATTATAGTGTGTTGTTTTGAGCAGGGCTCTCACAGTCTCTGTGGTTTGTGATACGACCCTGTCACATAGATAAGGGAGCCTCATTTGGTGATTTAGGGGTGGTAAGATTCAATTATATCACAGCACTTAGCGTCCACCCAAACCTAAATATATTCTGAGGTCCCCATATTATGTGCACACATGTGGAGCCCGGATCACTCTCTATTCAGCAGAATCTGTCTCTTGTGCCAGCACAGGGATGTACTGCATGCTAATCACTAGGACTAATCGCCTTAATTATATTTTCATGGTTAGTAGCTTTTCAATCAGTTCTACTATGCTTCCTGGTGCAGACAATGGTATCATTTCTACATTGCTGGGCAACGAGGGGAATGCTATGAATACGTGATAAAAGTCATTTATTAAATGTACAGAAACGTCTGCAAGATTCATCTCCATCCGAATGTCATAGTGGCCAACACTCCCTGAATATCAGGAGGCTCCCTGACGAGTGGGTGATCTCGTCAGGGAGACTGCCTGAAGTGTTGTCAATCTCCCTGATGCTGATTTAGTTCCAGAAATCCTTGCGTTACAATGACAGAGTTTAGAAATTGTGTCCTATTTCCCAGCATTGAGGTGTATGGGGGCGGCCATTTTCATGGAGGCCGAGATGTAGTCAAAGACTGGCCGTTGTCTAAGACAACATGACTTCAATAATGGAGACGGCAATGAAAAATACACTTTGGTCTCTTGTGGATCAGCTGCAGTGTCATCTACTTTTATCTTTTCTATAGAGATGAGGTCAGCGGATCCTATTCACGGTCTCCACAATAGGGGGCAGATCCAGACCTAGGTGCGTGTTAGGTTTCATCGCGCAGCATATTTACACTGGCGTATTTTCTACGCTCTCCCCTCGCCCGCATGAACTTTGGCCGTTCTACACTTGCCAAACCCTACCTTAACTTTTCAAGGCGTAGCTACTGACATACGTAAAGACTATACGTACGTAACTGCTATTCACAGGACACACCCCCTCTGGAAATACAGGACACGCCCCTTTGGTGCAGCACCTTAATATTGCTATTATATTTTCCCTGATATTCATTTGCAAATGTTTGCAACCATACCATAGAGACCTCTGGGATTTGTAGTTCAAACATATGGCACTGATTGACCAGCACTAGTGATTGTCATTAAGCTCATGTGTGTTTGATTCAATCCAAAGTATTCAAGACAGGTAATCCAGAAAACCTGGCATGCAATGGGTATTTGAGGACTGGAATTAGGAAGTCTTGCATATAATGAGCTGAAGCATTCTCCTGCAGGGGTGCTAAGATACAATAGCAAAAGCTTTATACAAATGTCAGCAATAAGTACTCTATGAGCCAGGAGTAGAATGTGTTCAAGCATCGCTGCCAAGAAACTGTTGCGTGTAATGGGCACAGCCTCTCGCGTCGCACACTCTGCTTGGCCTCTTGACGCGGGTCACATTTCTGAGATCCCGACATTTCACTGTGTGACCGATGGGCTGCTAATCATACAGAACATTTCATTTCATTAATCAAGGTCTAATCTGCCAAAGCCATCTGCTCAGAAAAACATCCAGCTTCATCTTCCCTCATTTCCTCTGCAACCCGCTCATTACCCTGACACACAGCTCTGTCCCCTCACCGCAGGCAGCTATGGAACACAGGGACTACGGGACACAGGGACTACGGGACACAGGGACCATGGAACACAGGGACCACGGAACACAGGGACCACGCGGCACAGGGACCACGCGGCACAGGGACGTTCTGGCAAATCCTGGTCATGCACAAGGTTGATTTTACTTTGTTAGTGTTATATTATATTGCAATAAGGAACACCTCTGCACCTCCTGCATTACATCAGACAGGGGCAGCAGGAAATGATGGCCTACAATGGAGGTGTGTCATTGCCTTGGGATAAGGATGCCTGTCACTATGCACCTACCCAATGTATTGAGGTATATGAGGGAGCTCTGACGTCAGGGGGCTTCCAATGTCAGGGGGGGGTCTGACTACGGGACACGGGGACTACGGGACACGGGGACTACGGGACACGGGGACTACGGGACACGGGGACTACGGGACACGGGGACTACGGGACACGGGGACTACGGGACACGGGGACTACGGGACACGGGGACTACGGGACACGGGGACTACGGGACACGGGGACTACGGGACACGGGGACTACGGGACACGGGGACTACGGGACACGGGGACTACGGGACACGGGGACTACGGGACACGGGGACTACGGGACACGGGGACTACGGGACACGGGGACTACGGGACACGGGGACTACGGGACACGGGGACTACGGGACACGGGGACTACGGGACACGGGGACTACGGGACACGGGGACTACGGGACACGGGGACTACGGGACACGGGGACTACGGGACACGGGGACTACGGGACACGGGGACTACGGGACACGGGGACTACGGGACACAGGGACTACGGGACACAGGGACTACGGGACACAGGGACTACGGGACGTTCTGGCAAATCCTGGTCTTGCACGAGGTTGATTTTACTTTGTTAGTGTTATATTATATTGGAATGAGGAACACCTCTGCACCTCCTGCATTACATCAGACAGGGGCAGCAGGAAATGATGGCCTACAATGTAGGTGTGTCATTGCCTTGGGATAAGGATGCCTGTCTCTATGCACCTACCCAATGTATTGAGGTATATGAGGGAGCTCTGATGTCAGGGGGGTCTGATGTCAGGGGAGGTCCGATGTCAGGGGAGGTCCGATGTCAGGGGAGGTCCGATGTCAGGGGGGTCTTAGTAAAGACGTGCACAATACCACACTCCTGATTCCAAGCAGGAGCCACAAATGAAAGTCTCCAGCACCACAGGTCGGCCACCCCTGATGTAGCAGACGGGTCAGGAAGGGTGCAAGTTATCACATAATAATACTATAAAATGAGGGAAACGTTGGGGGAGAAATGGCTTAAACACTCACCGCGGATCCTATCCCCCTTGTACAGGGGAATCTCCCCTTCTCCTTGAGGTTGATAAAGACGTGCACAATACCACACTCCTGATTCCAAGCAGGAGCCACAGGTCGGCCACCCCTGATGTAGCAGACGGGTCAGGAAGGGGGTGCAAGTTACCACATAATAATACTATAAAATGAGGGAAACGATGGAGGAGAAATGGCTTAAACACTCACCGCGGATCCTATCCCCCTTGTACAGGGGAATCTCCCCTTCTCCTTGAGGTTGATAAGGTTTCACCACAATAAAATGCCTCCCAGGGAGCGCGCTGTACAACTTGCGCTTCGGACCTTGATATTCCACAGCAGAGGCCACTTCCTTGTTGGCTCCAGGACTGAAAAAGAGTAATGAACACAATGAATGGCGCCAGGAACCTGTAACTGAACGATGAGCAAAGCTGAGACAGACGTCTCATAACAGTGTTATCATCCCAATGACATCCAAGACCACCTACGACAGGCCAGGACAAGCACTGGTGCCCAGCATGCTTTCTCATTTCAGATCCCCTTAAGAGCCTGGACATCCCCCCCCCCGCACAACATATTTGCCAAGGTGCAAATTTGCTCCATTTTTTCCCCCCTGCTCCTATCTCAACATCCGTTCCCATTTCATCAATATTTTTTAATTGATAATTTACATAATAAAGGGGTACATCAATGTTTGCCGACTCTCCCAAAAATCAGGAATGTCTCCCGGTATCCCAGGAAAACCTGAAATCTCCTGCAATGGGATTGAGGGCCTTAAATCCCCCCATCTAACAAAGCTATGAGTTCTAGCATTACGAAGGGTGTAACTTAGTGTTACTAGGTATGGGCGGGGTTGATTATGCAAATCATGTCATTAAGCACCGCCCATACCTAGTACAGTAAGTATTTTCTACTGATAGGGGGTGGGATTTCATGATATGATCTGCATATCGACGTCTCTTTCCACCGAGATCTTCGGGAGGGAAGAAATGATAAGTCTGCAATCCTGGGGTACACATACCTCCAACCTGTTCCCTTTGTTCGCGGGACCATCACGACTTGTGGGCCGTGTATGGTACACCCATAAAAGGGGGGTCATTTTTCAAGCACTCTTTACGCATATGCTATTTTATTGATGAGCTGAAATGATCAATCATAACTCCAATTTTACAAGTGAGAGAGAAAATATTTAAATACAAGGAAGAAATAAACATTCGTGTAACTCCCAGTTGAAGTGGAAAGCTGAACATCCCCAGCATGACACAACTGTACAGATCACCCCTTAGTGACATCACTCCTTCCTAGTACACCCAAGCTCCAAACTCATAAATATTAGTTTACCCAATTAAACATCTCACCCACATCTTAATCAGTTTACCTGTTTTATTTTCTAGAAAACTACAGTATGCCCCTCCTGAGTCTAATAGTTAAAGCGTTTTGATCTTTTCTACCGGAAGGCAAAATATACCCAATTTGTGAACAGTTTATTTTTAATTTATTTTCCAATAAATGTTTAATGAAGCATGTGGGTATATAATATTCTAACTAGAGAAACAAGTGAGGCTCCCGTTTCTGCAGTTGTTGTTTTGAATAGTGATTACGCATAAATCATTCGCTATCGTTTTCTCTTCCTCCATCCGGACTTTCCTGTAATCGGGTTCCTGGGCCAAAGATTTGAGGCCTCAGGGTGTTACCGGATTGTGGTTACTGTTACCTAACGTCTTTTTTTTTTGTCCGTTAAAACTATTATGCTTTATACTTATTTCATGATGGATATTGCATAATCCTTGGGTCTCTCAATAAAAATAAGTAAAAAAAAAAAATAATAATAATAACAATGAAAAATGTATTTGAAGGAATTTGTGTCTGGGCAGACTAAGATGGCCGCCGTTCTCCATTTTCTATGTGCTTGTATGGGAACATGTTATTAATACTGTTTAGAACCAGACTTTACAAGGCTAAGACATGCTAATAAGGTTTCTCTTCCCCCAACACACCCCGCCACCTTCTTGCAGGAAAGGCATACAAGATAACGTTACTGAGACATAAGCAACCTATTAGCACAGGGCTAGCCAACTTCCAGTGTGGAGAAACTACGAATCCCAGCATCCTTTGTCAGGTATCAGCTATGTCTGTGCGGTTAAAATATGCTGGGACTTGTAGTTGGTCAACAACTGGAGAGCCACAGGTTGGCTCGGTCTGTATTAGCACATCGGGCCTGCAGAACAGCAGAATTCTGTAATAGTACGGGGACGTTTGCAAAAGCCATGCACAGTCTAGCAGTCTAAAGGCCAGATTTACTAAGCTACGGGGTTTGCCCATAGCAACCAATCAAATTCTAGCTCTCACTTTCCTATTACATACTAGAGAATTTCAGCTAGAATCTGATTGGTTGCTATGGGCAACATCTACTCTTTTCCAAACCCGGAGCTTAGTAAATCTGGCCCTAAGGCAGATCCTCGATCAGTGGGAATTGACAGCGAGGTAGACTATATTCCCCCCAGTCATGTCCTTTGCTCAGTGTCTCCACCCAGAGGACTCTGTACACCACTGCAACTGGGGGACTCTGAATAAAGGTAGGACCAGTATCCAGTATCCCTCCCATCCCCCACCAGTCACCTTAATCAAGTGGAACCGTTTGGCCACTTACAGAGGCTCTTCTTAGCATGTGCCATTTGCATGGCCTGAGAGGCCTGTTCTTTTTTGTGGGGGGTTAAGTGGAGCAGAGGCCTCATTAAAGAACATATTCTACAAAATGGCTTCACTTGCGCTACACTTTAAGACCTCTGCTTTGCCTGTGGAATCTGCACTCTGTGTGTGAAAAGGACAAATCCACTAAAAACAGATATTTTTTTGAAAAATTTTATTTTAAGGTAATTTAGTTCACTGCGAGATAGCAGATTGCCTGGAGAAATTCTAAGAAATCTGAACTCCCAGAGGAGGGAGAGAAAGTGCATTCCATGTTCAACAATGAGCTAATCTGCATATTCCAAGCCGTTCATTACCCAGAAGCCTCTGAGGTTCTTATCCCCATAGAATATAAATGGCTCTGTCCTGTTACTCAATATTTATTTTTTTCCCATTTACGGGAAAATTGCAAACACCAATACCTGACTTTATTACAGTGCCCAAATGTCTAGAGAGCATAATATGTGTTTGATCATTAAAAGGAAATGCAAAGGGAAAAATGCCTGGGATCTGTATCTACTCAGTGTGGTTTATGATCTTAATATGTACCTGGTGTATCTCACTATCCGTATAAACTCTACTCCCAGGCGAGTTTGTGTCCCTGTAACTGCAATGAAGGCTCAACATAGCTTTTAAAAGGCTCAGTTCTTGTGACCAAGGTCACTTATATTCCAAATGAAAGGCACTGGAGGAGGTGGTGCAGAAAGTATGGACATATAATCCCCATGCAAGCTTGTATACGTTTGTTAAACACACAATATCTAGGCGTGTGTATAATAATTCCAGATACTGCAGTTGTTTTAAGATACCAAAGGCTAAATTTTCTAAGCTGTGGAAAAAAATTGAGATGTTGCCCGTAGCAACCAATCAGCTTCTGGCTCTCACTTTTCCTATTACATACTAGAGAATGTTAGCTAGAATCGAACTGGTTGCTATTGGCAACATCTCCACTTTTGCAAACCTGCAGCTTAGTAAATCTACCCTCACAAATCCTGAACCCTGATTAAATGGCCTACGGCCTGGTCAATTTGGCATCATTGGTTTTGAGCCAAGAAATGCAAACTGGGCTTTGGGCCAACGCGATGCAGTTAGCAATGTGCCAGAGCGCTAGCTGCCACAGATGGCTAATTTGGTGGCCTGTAATATTTTAACATAGGCAATTGCATTCCCATAGGTGTGCAACTACATTCTGACCTATAACCACATGTCCTGGTGGATGTGGCATGCAAGCAGAATGGCAAAATATCAACAGTTCACCTACTGGCACCTAGTGGCCGACAGATATAACTGACGGACTTTCCTCTCTGACAGGGTTGTTAAGTTGACACACAAGATCAAATAATGTTATGCCAGCACTCACTGTGTCCAGCATTACAATACTACTAATTAACAAGCTAATTACCTCTGAATGCTACAGGTCTGGCTGGCGGACATCGGGAAACAGACAGCTCCAGCAGTGGAAGAAAAAGACAGCACAAGAAGAACAGACAGGACAGAGCAGAGAAAGAGCGGACTGGGGGGTGGATGGGGATGGGTGGGGACAGGA
>WWET01004946.1:36916-55538 GCA_011038615.1 Limnodynastes dumerilii
TTTTGGGGTTTTCATAACATAAGCTGTATAATCATCAACATTAATACAAATAAAGGCTTGAAATATCTCACTTTGCATGTAATGAGTCTATATAATATATAAGTTTCACCTTTTAAGATGAATTACTGAAATCAATGAACTTTTGAACGATATTCTAATTTTTCGAGTTTCCCCTGTATATTACAAATACTGGGCCGTATTCAGAGAACCGTTTCCTTGAGGGTACGCAATTATACACACGGCCGGTGCAGGCCACACCCCCTCACACCCATGACACTACCCTCTCTCTCGGCCGTGCTATTGGTGAATTTTCACGTGCATATTTTTGTGTTGCTTATCTGGACATAACTGAGATTCACAAGTCCGTCCATGAGACACTTACGCACGTAAAGTCTTCGTAAATTACGTTTAAAAAAAAAAGTTACTAAGCACGCGCAGTTGTACCTAAAAATACGCGCACAACTGGCCGTGAAAACGGTTCTCTGAATACGGTCCCTAAAGCCTTCTTAAGTGTGAATCAGGTCCTATATATCTAATGGAAATATCACTAATTAGATGTTCCTTATGTTAATCATAGTGAATTTTCTGGAAAGATTGAGCAAAATCAAAAGGCAATGTATGCTGGGAGCTAAAAAGCATTTCAAAATATATATAAAAAAATATATATTTATTACAAATGCTGGCGCCAAAATACTACAAACTGTACACCAAAAATAAACAACACTTAATATTCCGTCTGTGCTCCAGAGGAGAAACAGGGAAAAATCCTGGATTTCTTCCAGGGCAGAAGGAGTTAAGACAGCAGGTGACTTCTTCTCCATGTTGTGAAATAAAAGATGTGAATCCCATTTGCAACACTATTTTTAACACACACATCGCATGTTAAATGTGGAGTATTCTGCCCGTGTGCTCCGTGTAACAGGGGTTCTACCTCCAGCAGACATCTCTTTGCTCTGTCAGGCCTGACATTTCCCTTTGCATTGGAGATCGTGGTACAATAGTGATTTAAATGCTCTCCATTTGAAGAAACGGATTAAGCTAAAGGTTACAATCTATCAGTGGTTCTCACGGATGGTTTTCTTGTTCTATGTGGTGGAATCGCTTTTTCCTGAGTTGTATCGCAAAGAATACTGCAATTTGCAAAGGAAGCCACAAACATCCAATCGATCAGGCTTTAAACTGACGAAAACGAATGACAGTAGTTGTGTCATTGCTGCTAAATAATCAGTTTAGCCTCACTTACAGGTTCTAGCACTAGTGGTATTCTTTGCCTTTACCCTACTACACTTTGAGTTCATACAAACCATTGCAGTGTACAATCCCATCACCTACACAAGCCCCAATCAGCCATACCTGATTTGCCTGTGCTGCGGCCTTTTGGCATCCTCTCCTAGGCGGTTGAGGGACGGTGAGCGGCTGCGCGGGACTTGGGAATAGGTCCCAATAGTTTTTACAGTGCCATTAGGATTATTCTGCATCTGTTGCAGTAGCTGTGGTGAGAGGCTGCGGTGTAAAGTGTTGGAGGCGGCCGACCACTCCGGGATATTATTGACGTTGAGGTTGTTGTCGCTGTTGGAACGAAGGAGGATTCTGGGTGCGGCCAAGGTGCTTTGTAGCCCCCTCCTCCGACGAGAGTAGCTGGGCGCTTCCCGGAACGGCACTGGAAAAGAAACCAGGAACATTTATTAGAGGGTGAAACGCGTTTATAAGTACTCCGCCCACAAAATGTCAGCATCCATTGTGTGACAACAAAACAACAACGTCATAAAAACAGACACAAAACAAATGACTCAACCATAATATTCACATTTCCTACATATCAAAATATGCATACTCACTAGCCACTAATGTGTACTGTGATTTCTGCCATTTGCAATTATTTTTAGTCATAGTTGCCAACTATAAGAGCCAGCAAAATCTAGGCCTGAGGCAACAATTTAATACAAATCACTGCACCAAGCCCCAAACATTACTACAGATGGGCGGGACTTGATGACATCAAATCCCGGCTCAACCTTAGTAACCCTATGAATAACAGCTTTGCTTAAGCAGGGGTGGGGTTTCAGACTTCATTTGCCTAAATCACACCCTCAAGCACCTCTCCCAGGCTGCCTTTTTTGGTTTCTCATAGAAGGGAAACACAAGTCGTCGGCAACTATGGGTCAGATCCAGACCTCTGGCTGCCTGTGATTTTACGTAAAAGCGCAAATTTGTACTTACTGCGCATGCGCTCGGCAGATGTTACGCAACGAGACTGAGCGTATTGGCCTTGAGTGCGCCAGCTTCGTAACAATGCTCGAAGGGGTGTGCCAGCCATAAGATAAAGGTAATTACGCTTCAAGAGCGGGGTGAGGTATTTAAATTGTACAGTATGGGCATGCTAAGCGGCGTAACTACGCATGGAGACTACGGACACCCACGGTTTACGCTCACAAAAAATTATGGGAAGGGTTTGGGAGGCATAAGACGGCATAAATACAGACGACCGAGGAGTTCCTAAGAGTGTGTTTCGTATGCACGCTGGCATTAATACGATACGTACAAGGGTGTATCATTGGCGTAGGTCTGGATCAGGCCCTATGTCTTTAATAATCTCAATCCCCTATAGCGTAGTCAATTTAAGGGGGTCAAGTGTACCAGATCCCTAGATCAAAAGGAATCTTTACCTTGGGTATTAGATTCAAACAACTTCCATCATACTTTGGGGCCAAGAATTCCAACATATAAAAAGAGGTCCGATATAGTGTATTTTAAACAGAGAAAACTATTTATTAAAAAATAAAATACGTGCACAGAAAGTAAGTGAAATCAAGGCTTCTCTGAGGGTGTTTTAAAGGCTTTTTTAAAAACCAGATACAAATATACTGTATGACTCCCCTCTGTTATACTCTCAGACACACCTGTATCCAGCATTTCATATGTGACACAATCAGGACAAGACGGATTGAGGTTAGTCGTTTTTGCTTCTCATGGGACCATACACACAAGTAGTTGACAGACATCTTAAATTGACAATTTTTTGACAGAATGATCTGCGATACAATGAGGCGCTTTATGGGTCCTGATGCCGAAACATTTGTTAGCCGTGCATATGGTATCGCACAAGACGGAAGATGGAATGTAGGGTTGTGTCTAGCGGAGCGATCACGTGCATGCAATGATACCGCGGCAATGATAATACGGGTCCACACATCAGATGTTCACAGATCCGCAAGCAACCTATTAGGAAATTAGGATCATGTCCTATATTTAGAGAGATGAAAATTTTTTCGGGTAATTACCCAAAATACCCACCCCCGTCTGTTTGTTACCACCTTGTCCTGTGTAAACGGATTGGTAAAATGATGAAGCGCTACTTAATCGACAGGCGTTATATGAAAACCTGTTAATAATAAAATAAATATTTAAAGCTACAAACTGTTAACTATCTAGCGGACAGAGAAAAAAACTAATGCTTCTGCCTGGAGGAGAAGCAATCAATCATCCCCAGAACGAAAACTTCACGGAATGGTGAGTATCAACGTACCCCTAACCCTTATCCTAATTCTTACCCTGCCCTTTCCCTTCCATTACCCTCACCTTCCCTTCCCTTTCCCGTAGCCTGACCATAAAACTCCCTTCCTCACAGCCTAACCCTGACCCTCCCTTCCCGGCAGCCTGACCCTAAAACTCTCTTCCCCACAGCCTAAGCCTAACCCTAACCCTCCCTTCCCCGCAGCCTAACCATAACCCTCCCTTCCCTGCAGCCTAACCCTAACCTTCCCTTCCCCGCAGCCCAACCTTAACCCTCCCTTCCCCGCCGCCTAACCCTAAGACCCCCCTCCCCGCAGCCTAACCCTAAGACTCCCCTCCCTGCAGCCTGACCCAAATCTCCCATCCCAGCAGCCGAAATCTTGCGGCGGTGGGTTAGGGTTCATAAAAAAATTTGCAATAGTAGTATTTTCAAAATAAAGGCAGCCAAAAATGAGCTTTTGGCTGCCTGTATTTCAAAAATGCTATTATCGGACCGAAGACTACATCTCATCTCAAAGCTTCTATCCTACAAACCCCAGCGTTTCTCTCTCAAATCATTGCAATGAAAAAAGTCATGACTTGCCATAAATAGGTGGTATAATATTTGTTTTCCTGTAAATGCGATGAGGCATAGCAATCAATCCCCGGAGCATTGAACAGGATGCTCCAAAAAGTGAGTGGCTAAACGGACCCCAACCATTCCCCTAATTCTAACCCTAACCCTCCCCTTCTTTTACCCTAACCCTCCCTTCCCAGCAGCCTGACCCTAACCCTCCCTTCCCCGCAGCATGACCCTACCCCTCCCTCCCCTACAGCCTGACCCTAACGGCAGGTCTGGGAAAACGAATGGGCGAGTAAAGCGATCGGCACACTCACCCATTCATTAAAAAAATTTAATAAAATGACCCCTTTTCGAAATAGAGACAGCCGAAAAGTAACTTCCGGCTGTCTCTATTTCGCAAAGTGGGCCGTTGGACCGGAGACTGCAACCGATCACTGGTGGAACGTGTGTCTCACACACACACACGATCATCAGGAAGATCTGCACACAGTCATTACGGCTGATCCAGAATGCATTATAAAAGTGGGACGGACGGATAGAAGAACAGTAGCTAAGCACATTGTGTATGAGGAAGGTGAGTACAGCGTAATGCGGACTGTAAATGGAGTCTCTGATTAATGTGAGCGTCTCTGGGTAAGTAAATGTCAGAAAATAATTGCAAATAATTCTTCATTTTAAAATCACGCAGAGAGACCGTCACGTCAGCCGGCGTCCGCTCACCCCTCGATCAGCCTCACCGTGAGGAGAACTTTCATGCAATTCATAGATTTATTGCTAAAACCTATTACCCATCAAACATAAAACAACATAAGAAAAATGCAAAGAAATGCAAGACTATCCCAGAAACCGGGACAATCAGACAAAAGGCGCTGCGCCTACGTATCCCCAAACATCGGATAATCGCAGAGGTGCACACATAGTAATCAGGGGCCATATTCATACCCAAGAGTGAGTTAGGTGTGGACAGATTCCCACCTAACTCACCCGTCCTCCGTTTTGTAGATGGCATAAACGACCAACCACGGTTGCGTAGTAGGTCATTTCACAAAACTCCGCACCTAAGAAACAGAAGCTTCTTAGGTGTGAATACAGACCCAGATGTCTAGATCCGGTTCAAGGACACACGTGACCCTTGCACCACCTTGAGAAATTCAGCCTTGGTATCAAGGACGGAGGGGGGAAAAAGTGACATTCAAAGAACCACTACAACAAGGGCATACCCCGTGACATTCAAAGAACCACTACAACAAGAGCATACCCCGTGACACTCAAAGAACCACTACAACAAGAGCATACCCCGTGACACTCAAAGAACCACTACAACAAGGGCATACCCCGTGACACTCAAAGAACCACTACAACAAGGGCATACCCCGTGACATTCAAAGAACCACTACGACAAGGGCATACCCCATGACATTCAAAGAGCCACGTTCCCGAAGGAAGGAGTGGTGGGGACACACGCTGCAAAGCCAGCAGCAGCGAGATTGTGGACCAGAGTTGACAATCTGCTTATTGGGAGGAAAACGTGTACCGGAATGTCACTCGTCACGGCGGCCAGGCAGATTCTTGTCTTAGCAGGAGTGTCGGAGATGGTATATGATACGTGTAATAATTAGACACCACGGGAGATTGATGACTAATAATTAATCAAGGCCACTTTGCCTGTAAGTGATTAATTTGGGATTCGCTATGCCACATTCAAATGCCAAGAAAAGAGGGGGGAAAAAAACTCCCAACCAAAATGAGACAAATTATGGTCCAATCTAATTTGATTCCTTAATTCCTGCTCAGAGCAAGCATTGACATAAGTATCAATCAACACTCTATTTAAATGTCACTCCGAGTCTCCTTTGAGGGACATCTGCTCGTCTCCTATCTTCCTCCATTTATGTCACACACTTCATCATGAAGCGGCTGCCACTCTGCTGCAGTAAGATCCCCGGTCGTTATCATTGACAAGTATACAAATCACCAGACGTGTGATCCCCCTTCAAAAATGGGGAGCAGTGATTGGTCGTTTTATTTTTTTTTTACAGAGGGGACTACAGTTCCCAGCATTGCCTCACAGTCTATGCTGGGATGTGTAGTTCCAGAACAGATCTAATCTTGCAATACACAATCATACCACATTGTATAGATAAAAAATAAATAAATACAATTAAAAATGTAGATATAAAACTATAGCTCTCTGCCCTGGATAAGGGACAAGTATCAGATTGCATTCAAAAAGAGATTTGAGAGTGGAACAATCCCCCTCCCCCTCTATTATAATCACACAGGACCTATTTTTCAATCATTCATTGAGAAAGAGAGATCTCACACATCCTAACATTCCATTTCTATGACTTTCCAGTGCAATCCAAGACATGTAGATATATTATTAACGACACCAACCACAAGCCAAAGTCTTTAAGGGTAAAGGGACCGTTTAAAGTTTCCCCCTGATGAAAGAGGGCAAGGAATAAAAGTGCCCCCCCCTGGGGAGACAGTGCTTACCTTCCTTCTTTGTGAATGCACTGAACAAAGACTTCATCTTCCTTTTAATGTGCTGGTGATGAGCCTGCCCCTTAACCCCGTCCCTGTCCCTTTCAGCTGCCTGCAGCCCTCTTGAAGTGTGGAGGAGAGAGCATCGCTGGGCATGCAGTACCCAATACTCTGGTGGAAAGCCCACCCCATATCCTGTCTGTCAGCTGGGGAACGGCTGCGCGCAGAGCGGAGATGCTCAAACCTCTTGCCATCTCTCGCACAGTGAGTCATGTGAGCAGCTCCGCTATTGTAAGGAGGGTATGAACGAGGACCCGGCAGGGGGGAGAGGGGGAGCTGGAGAGGGTCACACATTTTGGATGGCAGAGGGCACATAGGAGACACATGCCAGCACTTCATGCACTGGGAGAGTTCTAAAGGGACAAGTGCACATCTATAGAGCAGCATAACAATTACTATACCCTATATACAGATTACACAGCAGTATTACTATACCCTATATATATATTACACAGCAGTATTACTATACCCTATATACAGAATACACAGCAGTATTACTATACCCTATATACAGATTACACAGCAGTATTACTATACCCTATATACAGAATACACATCAACTAATACTATACCCTATATACAGAATACACAGCAACTATTACTATACCCTATATACAGAGTACACAGCAACTATTACTATACCCTATATACAGAATACACAGCAACTATTACTATACCCTATATACAGAATACACAGCAACTATTACTATACCCTAAATACAGATTACACAGCAACTATTACTATACCCTATATACAGAATACACAGCAACTATTACTATACCCTAAATACAGATTACACAGCAACTATTACTATACCCTATATACAGAATACACAGCAACTATTACTATACCCTAAATACAGATTACACAGCAACTATTACTATAACCTATATACAGAATACACAGCAACTATTAATATACCCTATATACAGAATACACAGCAACTATTACTATACCCTAGATTACACAGCAGTATTACTATACCCTATATATAGATTACACAGCAGTATTACTATACCCTATATATAGATTACACAGCAGTATTACTATACCCTATATATAGATTACACAGCAGTATTACTATACCCTATATATAGATTACACAGCAGTATTACTATACCCTATATATAGATTACACAGCAGTATTACTATACCCTATATATAGATTACACAGCAGTATTACTATACCCTATATATAGATTACACAGCAGTATTACTATACCCTATATATAGATTACACAGCAGTATTACTATACCCTATATATAGATTACACAGCAGTATTACTATACCCTATATATAGATTACACAGCAGTATTACTATACCCTATATATAGATTACACAGCAGTATTACTATACCCTATATATAGATTACACAGCAGTATTACTATACCCTATATATAGATTACACAGCAGTATTACTATACCCTATATATAGATTACACAGCAGTATTACTATACCCTATATATAGATTACACAGCAGTATTACTATACCCTATATATAGATTACACAGCAGTATTACTATACCCTATATATAGATTACACAGCAGTATTACTATACCCTATATATAGATTACACAGCAGTATTACTATACCCTATATATAGATTACACAGCAGTATTACTATACCCTATATATAGATTACACAGCAGTATTACTATACCCTATATATAGATTACACAGCAGTATTACTATACCCTATATATAGATTACACAGCAGTATTACTATACCCTATATATAGATTACACAGCAGTATTACTATACCCTATATATAGATTACACAGCAGTATTACTATACCCTATATATAGATTACACAGCAGTATTACTATACCCTATATATAGATTACACAGCAGTATTACTATACCCTATATATAGATTACACAGCAGTATTACTATACCCTATATATAGATTACACAGCAGTATTACTATACCCTATATATAGATTACACAGCAGTATTACTATACCCTATATATAGATTACACAGCAGTATTACTATACCCTATATATAGATTACACAGCAGTATTACTATACCCTATATATAGATTACACAGCAGTATTACTATACCCTATATATAGATTACACAGCAGTATTACTATACCCTATATATAGATTACACAGCAGTATTACTATACCCTATATATAGATTACACAGCAGTATTACTATACCCTATATATAGATTACACAGCAGTATTACTATACCCTATATATAGATTACACAGCAGTATTACTATACCCTATATATAGATTACACAGCAGTATTACTATACCCTATATATAGATTACACAGCAGTATTACTATACCCTATATATAGATTACACAGCAGTATTACTATACCCTATATATAGATTACACAGCAGTATTACTATACCCTATATATAGATTACACAGCAGTATTACTATACCCTATATATAGATTACACAGCAGTATTACTATACCCTATATATAGATTACACAGCAGTATTACTATACCCTATATATAGATTACACAGCAGTATTACTATACCCTATATATAGATTACACAGCAGTATTACTATACCCTATATATAGATTACACAGCAGTATTACTATACCCTATATATAGATTACACAGCAGTATTACTATACCCTATATATAGATTACACAGCAGTATTACTATACCCTATATATAGATTACACAGCAGTATTACTATACCCTATATATAGATTACACAGCAGTATTACTATACCCTATATATAGATTACACAGCAGTATTACTATACCCTATATATAGATTACACAGCAGTATTACTATACCCTATATATAGATTACACAGCAGTATTACTATACCCTATATATAGATTACACAGCAGTATTACTATACCCTATATATAGATTACACAGCAGTATTACTATACCCTATATATAGATTACACAGCAGTATTACTATACCCTATATATAGATTACACAGCAGTATTACTATACCCTATATATAGATTACACAGCAGTATTACTATACCCTATATATAGATTACACAGCAGTATTACTATACCCTATATATAGATTACACAGCAGTATTACTATACCCTATATATAGATTACACAGCAGTATTACTATACCCTATATATAGATTACACAGCAGTATTACTATACCCTATATATAGATTACACAGCAGTATTACTATACCCTATATATAGATTACACAGCAGTATTACTATACCCTATATATAGATTACACAGCAGTATTACTATACCCTATATATAGATTACACAGCAGTATTACTATACCCTATATATAGATTACACAGCAGTATTACTATACCCTATATATAGATTACACAGCAGTATTACTATACCCTATATATAGATTACACAGCAGTATTACTATACCCTATATATAGATTACACAGCAGTATTACTATACCCTATATATAGATTACACAGCAGTATTACTATACCCTATATATAGATTACACAGCAGTATTACTATACCCTATATATAGATTACACAGCAGTATTACTATACCCTATATATAGATTACACAGCAGTATTACTATACCCTATATATAGATTACACAGCAGTATTACTATACCCTATATATAGATTACACAGCAGTATTACTATACCCTATATATAGATTACACAGCAGTATTACTATACCCTATATATAGATTACACAGCAGTATTACTATACCCTATATATAGATTACACAGCAGTATTACTATACCCTATATATAGATTACACAGCAGTATTACTATACCCTATATATAGATTACACAGCAGTATTACTATACCCTATATATAGATTACACAGCAGTATTACTATACCCTATATATAGATTACACAGCAGTATTACTATACCCTATATATAGATTACACAGCAGTATTACTATACCCTATATATAGATTACACAGCAGTATTACTATACCCTATATATAGATTACACAGCAGTATTACTATACCCTATATATAGATTACACAGCAGTATTACTATACCCTATATATAGATTACACAGCAGTATTACTATACCCTATATATAGATTACACAGCAGTATTACTATACCCTATATATAGATTACACAGCAGTATTACTATACCCTATATATAGATTACACAGCAGTATTACTATACCCTATATATAGATTACACAGCAGTATTACTATACCCTATATATAGATTACACAGCAGTATTACTATACCCTATATATAGATTACACAGCAGTATTACTATACCCTATATATAGATTACACAGCAGTATTACTATACCCTATATATAGATTACACAGCAGTATTACTATACCCTATATATAGATTACACAGCAGTATTACTATACCCTATATATAGATTACACAGCAGTATTACTATACCCTATATATAGATTACACAGCAGTATTACTATACCCTATATATAGATTACACAGCAGTATTACTATACCCTATATATAGATTACACAGCAGTATTACTATACCCTATATATAGATTACACAGCAGTATTACTATACCCTATATATAGATTACACAGCAGTATTACTATACCCTATATATAGATTACACAGCAGTATTACTATACCCTATATATAGATTACACAGCAGTATTACTATACCCTATATATAGATTACACAGCAGTATTACTATACCCTATATATAGATTACACAGCAGTATTACTATACCCTATATATAGATTACACAGCAGTATTACTATACCCTATATATAGATTACACAGCAGTATTACTATACCCTATATATAGATTACACAGCAGTATTACTATACCCTATATATAGATTACACAGCAGTATTACTATACCCTATAACGTCATCTCAGGATGGCCTTATTGCTGTAATCCCAGCGATCTCACCATATATTCCCTTTTCCTCCTTTTAATAACAGGTAGGGAAGGCGTGTATGGGGAGACCACTAAAATGTACATATATGTAGAAAATGTTAACTATTTTTTTTTTATATAGTGACAATTATTAAATAAACAATAATAAAAAATAAAGAAAAAATGTACTGAATATTTTAAAATGACTGAAGATTTCAAATTCCCGGTATGAATACACTGCATATGCGCAGGACAAATAATTGCGGGACCTCGCTGGAGGGGAGAGCGTTAGTAAATTCTGTGAATGAAGTGGCCAGGCTTGCAGTGAAGATAAGTCAGCCTGGTACAGCATCATTCACAGAGAATCCTTCAGATACGTGAATAGAGCTCACTGTAACCACTGTCCCCATAGCCAGGAGGCTGGGGTGTGAATCCCCATGGCTGCGCTATTTGGTGCACGCACAGTACGGTCGATGGCTGCTTTGCTTTGCGTTGACAGCTGTCAGAGTTCCCGGTCCAAACACACTTTTATTTCAACACTATTAGATAGAGACGTGGAAAAATCCCAAATGTCCCATTTGCGAAATAGGGATATCCAAAAGTTTCTTTTCGGATGTCCCTATTTCGAATGGTTATGCTTTTCTACTTTTTTTTTTTGAATGGGTGAGTATGCCATTCAATATACTCACCCATTCACAGGCTGCAAGTAAGAGAGGGTTAGGGTAACACTTTTTGGAGCACTGAAAGCTCGGTGCTCCGTGGATCGATTGCAAGGCCTCCTCGAGACATATGCAATCGAAATCTCAGCCAGTTCGCAACTGTCTGGGAGGAATCAGGTTTTTCAAAAATGGGACTTTCGGACCGGAGCCCCACACCCAAAAATTACAGCTGACCTAAACTATGTCAAATTGCAGGGGAGGAAAACGCCATCTGTAAACCATATTAACTTTTAGTGGTGATCGCCCTGATTAACACTTAAAAAGCTTGTGCTTCTTAAGTGCGTATTTTGACGAAATGACCTACTACGCACGCGTTATGCCGCCTCTGGGAGTTATTAGGAAGAAGGGGGAGGGCTTTAGATTAGCCGGGGAGGCGGGGAGATATATTATCCATGTGGACATTGCACGGTTAGATAAGGTAGACCTATGGCACTCCTAAGTGTAATAGGGTACCTAAACACAGGGTGCGGAATAGGGGCAGGACGGCAGAGTGAGGTCCGATGTGTCTATATAACAGTGTAATAGTGAAGCTGGTCGCTGTGCGCAATAAGCCAAAGCAAAGTATTCTCCCTGCATGCAAAGAAATAAGAACCCCTCTTATTTTCCACATTTGGCTGTCATTTAATATTAATGTGGGCGGACCTCATTAACATAAGTGTGAGCTGAGAACACTCACGGCGCCACTCAAAAATGCGGGTAGTGCATAAAGGATTAGCCAAGCCGTTACTGTACGATTTAAATACACCCCCCTCCACCACCACCTGGGCTTTACGTAGACGCCCCATTCCGCCTAGCTGTCGGAACAACTCCCAGCATGGAAATCTAGATCATGTTGGTAGCGTGTGCATGCACAGGGGAAGAACGTGGCCGTGTTACACACGTAGCATGCGGAAACCAGTCACTCTGGTAAAATCATCATCTGGTCTTGGTTGACTACTAAGTAAAACTAATTATAAATAAACAACGTGCGTTATATTTATTTGGGTTTTAAACATTAACAATGTTTGCAGATAAAAGTAGTATTTACATTTTTTTACATGTTGTAAAGGAGACTAAAAAACGTAGGACCGGATACAGACTAACGTACGTTACGTCATCTCCGCATGCAAAGTGCGCAAGTGGGTTGTTTTGAGAGGAGGCCGCATGCGAACTCCATATTACGCACGTAACGTCTATCGTACGGAACGTACGATAGATCTTCCCTAGAAAGGGGCTGTGCTTCCCAAGGTGGGCGGGGGGGAAGCATTTAAATTGTACCGCGTGGGTGGGATTAGGTAGTTGCAAGCGAATCAGCTGTCAGCCACTCGTATGACTTACAGCTGCCCTATGGCAGCACAAATCAAGCAGCTATGCGCACAAGAAAGGGGAGTGATGGGGGGGGAGTTCTCTCCCCTCTTTTGCGCATGTACGGAAAGCGTGCAGGGGTGTGGATCCGGCCCTTAGTGCTTTTATTTCTTAGGGGTGAAAATCTAATGATGTCAAATGAAGGTTTTGTTACTAAAATGCCTATAGATAAACAAAGGCAACAAAGCAGCCATTTCAAAGAGAGTGACAGCAGGTAGCAAGCTCATTTCCATATATGCCATAATGCTGGATGTACACATTGAATGATTGGCTCTTGGAGGGATCACAGATGTACGTAGGAGGCACATTTACAGAAGCCTTCTCTGGAATAAAACATGAATGTACAGTATCCGAATGGCTGAATCCCCAATATGTGTGTGTGCATCACCCCGAGGCGAAAACGCAACTGCAAAATAGGTCAGGTTCAGGGGGGAAACTGCAATCATTTAAGGGAATGATGGAAGGTAAAAGCACATGGAGGTAAGAGCGGGCAGCTGGTATCAGCTAATTGCCACACTCTTACTTGTCTGGTGAAAGTCGAACAAAGAAAACTCGTCTAAGGTTTAATTGTGCTCAGCGGCATCAAAATGCATGATGTAATGTTCTGTAAAGCAGCGATATCATAAAGATATATTTACGTTCTCTATAAATGAGACACTTTTTTACACTTGCATCAAATGAGTTGTATTTCTTCAATTACTCTTTTCAAAATCTATCTGGAGGAGAAGAAAATGATGGCCCGTATACACAGATCCGTTTTTGAGGGAAATTCCGTGCATATTTTTAGGATCGGATCAACCGTGCATGGGTAGTAACTTTATGTATGTAGTTTACGTTGACTATATGCATGGAAGTCCCTAACGGACGTCCATGTGATTTGCACTTGGGGACATACGTATGGAAATCAGACATACGGGAAAAGTGGGTGGGGCAGGGTATTTAAATGAACGCATGGAGGCGTGGTTATCAAGAATCGCACGGATGGAGAACATATACGCACGTAAGTCCACATGGATAGATCAGAGTGGTCTATGGAGGCATTCTTAGGAAGGAAACTCCGCACGGTAAGATGACCTTTCTGTTAGAATGTGACACTTAAACGGCCGTGCGCCGCTGCGAAACTGCCTTTTTCGCCATACGCACTGATGACAGCTAATTGTCGGCTGTGTGTATTTTAGACAATCGGCCATTACGAAAATCACGCCCCACACCCAACACTCTGACGACCTGACAGGTTATTGCAGGGGGAGGGGATTAATTTAGTTTAGTAGGATAGTTTTAGGCTGCGAGGAGGAGATGGATCAGAGAAGGGGAGAGTTAGGCTGCAGGGAAGGGAGTCTTAGGATTAGGCTGTAGGGAAGGGAGTCTTAGGGTTAGGCTGTAGGGCAGTGAGTTTTAGGATTAGTCTGTAGGTAAGGGAGGCTTAGGATTAGGCTGTAGGGAAGGGAGTCTTAGGGTTAGGCTGTAGGGCAGTGAGTTTTAGGATTTTTTTTATTTTACACCTTATCATATGATCTTAGAACTCACAGGAGAGGGTCCGGTCACTATAGCAGTGCTGTAGGAGTCTATCCCTGCAGCTCTGCTATAGTGATCAGATGTTTCAGGACTGGAAGGTGAGTATAGGGTGGAGGGAATTGCTGGGTCAGAATCCGGTACAGGAGCCCTTTTAGCCGGTACAGACCACTAAAAAAAAGGTACTGTACCTGTTAAATAGGTACAGTTGGAGGGTATGGTTAGGCTGTGGGGAGGGGAGTCTTAAGGTCAGGCTGCAGGGAAGGGAGTCTCAGGGTTAGGCTGCAGGGAAGGGAGCTCTAGGGTTATGCAGCAGGGAAGGGAGGATTAGGGTGATTAAAAGGGAGGGTTAGGGTAAGAATTAGCATAATGGTTGGGGAAATAGAGAGCGTTACTTACCTGTCTGTGGCGGGCAGTCTCTTAGGAGCTCCAATAGGGGAAGGGACTGATGTAAATGTCTTATGTTCTCTGTAGCGCTGCAGACAATTTGTGGCGCTATATCAATAAGTGTTAATAACAGTAATAATAATGTTTTGATCATACTATAAACATACACTGATGCGCTTACTGCAAAATGACTGCTGATTACTGTATATTGCTACAGCCATATTATCCCAATATCAGCTAAAAAAAAACAAAAAACCTTGTGATTTTGGTCGTCACAGGCACCCGCACCGCTGAATGCACAAACCAACACTAATGATGAAAGCGGTAAAAATAATTCTAGACAAAAACGGAGCCCTGTGCCGCCGGGTTATCCTGAGGGGCTTTTGTTCAATGCAACAAACTCCACGGAGAGAGAAGTTATACAGGAGTAGGCGGACAGATGGGGGGTGAGGGGGACATGGCAAAAGCGGAATTCAGGCTCTGTGAACTCCAGAGAAGACCGAAGACATTCAGCATCACAGTTATATCAGGAGACACAAGAAACAATCTAGAAGAATGCTATAAAGGGCTTTATCATTTCATGCCCTGCCATTGGTTGGAATGCTGGGAGTTGCTGTATGGAATCTTGTAGTTTACTTCAAACACATAACATAAGATGCAATAGGGCAATAAAACCCCCAATCCTACCTCCACTTACCTACCACCAGACACAGGACTGGATCCAGAACTAATGAAGTTGCACACTCCATTTGTGTAAAGGTGCATATACACTATACAACTATCTGGCAGATATCTGAAAGATCTGGCAGTTGGGATGGAAATCTGGTAGTGGATGAGAGCAAATAGTATTGTCAGTTGCTCTTATTCATTACCACATTTTCATTCCTACAGCCAGATCTTTCAGATATCTGCCAGATAATTGTATAGTGTGTGTGCACCTTAAGTCTCCTGACTAGTAAAATCGGCGCAAGAATGCGCCAGATGTTACGCAAGCGTACCTTCTAACATATGGAACTCAGATCTGTACGATAGAAGGTATGATGAAGACCCTTCAGTTATGCATGTCGCATCCCTGCCGTACAGATAGAGATAGGCATGCAAATGAAGGGGCAGAGCGAGGAAGAGGAGAGGGCAAGGGATATGCAGGGTGGGGGTGGAGTGCGTTACTTTCGCATGTACAGTTCAGAAAACCAAATTCTGTACGTTAACATCCGTCGCAAAGACTAACATATGGAATTTCCCCTTATTTCATATCACAGCCCCGGCAATAACCTGTTTTTTGTTTTTTTCTTAACCCAGGTTATTGCCAGATGCTTTGCCATGTAAAATCAAAAAATTAAGTCCAGGTCTGACACGAGAATTTCTTCTAAAGTAAACATGCCTGAACTGGCTGTACTTTCCTCATAGCTCATAGTGTGTTAGCTCACGTGAGCAGGGCCCTCCATCCTAGTGTTGTTCCTTTCTCCACCCCTCCCCCCTCACTTTGTACCCTCTTGTCCCCCTCTGCTACCCTTTTACTCAGTACCCACCGGGTGGCTCCCTCTCAACCTCTCGCTGCGCTCTATCCTCTGCTACCTGATCTTCCAAATTTGACACCTCGCATTTTGCCTTGCGTTCTGTGCTTGCTTCACTTTATTGTATTTCTGTGATATTTTTATAGTCATATTGTATTTAATATATACTATGCTGTCCATCCTTACCCTGTATGTCTGTACTGTATTTTGTTGTATTATAAATAAACGATAATAATAATAATAATAATAATAATGACTCCATACCCTATATCAATTTTGTTGCCCTTCTCTCAGCTCTTTCTAGTTCCAAAATGTCTTTTTCATGGAGTGGTGCTAAAAACAAAACTCCACATTCAAAGCATTAAGCGAGAGCCATATTGGATAAAGCAATGGTCAACTCCGTGCCCTCTACCATTCCCATGTAGAGCGGTCACACTCTACAAAACATGGGGCTCCTATGTACAATACATGGGGCTCCTATGTACAATACATGGGGCTCCTATGTAAACGCACGCTCTTTCTGCAACCAGGTCCGAAATTGGGACTGGAAAGGGAATGCCGTGACATTTGTCCCAGGCCCAGGGAAAGGGGATGGACCCTCTCCTCACCTCAGCTCTCCAGTAGAAGGTATTAAAATGTAAATCAATGCATGTAATACCAAAAGAGAAAAACAAAACCAATCCATCAGCTGATATTGGGAACACCCATAAGGATAAAGGTCCAAG
Source organism: Limnodynastes dumerilii (assembly GCA_011038615.1). Lineage (NCBI taxonomy): Eukaryota > Metazoa > Chordata > Amphibia > Anura > Limnodynastidae > Limnodynastes > Limnodynastes dumerilii. Next base: position 54,552 of record WWET01004946.1, read on the forward strand.
CCCCATCAATATTCTGCATGACAAGCCATCAGTGCCAAGACATCCTGCAGCCTCAGCTCTCATGAGCTCCTGTTTATCATCTCATTATTCCGCCTCAGTGCAGATTTTGTTATTTTAAGAACTAATTAAGATGGAGCATCTCATCTAACCTTTAAGTGTACATCTCAGGCTGAGCTGGCAAGGCCATTATCTCTGCGCTGTGCATGATCTGCAAGAAGCCACCAACAGGAAAGAGCGAACTTAGCACTTCCTAGAAAATAAACAACTCTATCTCGCTAGAACCTTATATCATGTTTGCCGACTTTCATCCCTTCCCTGCAAGAGATCCCGTAGTTGCTGGTTTCGGCAATTGCTATTTCGACATCGATACCGCCAACAGACTAACAGTCGCTGTTTCGGTACAAAAAAAAGGAACCGAATGTAGAAAAACGGGCGAGCATAACGGAGAGAGTTCCAATTTTGTCACCTGTTCCGAATGCTGAATGGTAATCTCCCTGAATTAGGTTTAAGGATTGGCTGCCAGTTAAGCTGGGTACACACTGGGGTACTATCAGTAACAATAACGATACTGGACCAGATTCAGAGACTGAAAATAAGGGAGGAAAGTTACTCTCCATCTGTAACTCAAGGAACCCTTAATTCCTCTTTTACTGAAGGAAAACACAAACAACACAATTAGAGGTTAAAAAACAAAACAAAACCTGGGACATAAGTTGTGTGTCCCTTCACTATCAACCCAGGGTTTCTATTCATATAGATAGCAGGGGAGGAACTTTAGGAGACAATGGACTTGGTCACCTGAAAACCCTGAAGGGGGCATTTCTCATCCATTGTGTCTGGCAGTCCCCCACTGTGTCCCAGAAAACACAAACAATTAGAGGTTAAAAAACAAAACAAAACCTGGGACATAAGTTGTGTGTCCCTTCACTATCAACCCAGGGTTTCTATTCATATAGATAGCAGGGGAGGAACTTTAGGAGAGGAGAC
>WWET01004946.1:72046-87411 GCA_011038615.1 Limnodynastes dumerilii
TGCAGGGGAAAGGTGCGCAATAATTACTTTCCCAAAAAGGGTGATAGATAAGTGGAATAGCTTCCCATCTGAGGTGGTTGAGGCTAATACAGTAGAACAGTTTAAACATGCTTGAGATAAATATAAGGATATCCTAAATTGAGGGTAAAACATTGAATAAACAAATGGGCAGATTAGATGGGCCATGTGGCTTTTATCTGCTGTCATTTTCTATGTTTCTATGTTACACAAGAAAAATCCTTTGGGTATTGGTTACAGGAAGAGAAAAAGAGCAATTCCCATACTTAGAATTGCATGCTACATGTCCATCTTGGTAAAACCAGGTTGATAAAACCTAGTGCTTGTTACCTTAAATTTGTGGGTCTTTTCAAATCCACATTCATCCCTCAGTTTTCTAAATGTTCTAAATGTGCCTTGAAAACCAGCTACTAATCTGCTGTCAGGTGACTGAAGTCCATCCCTTTCATTGTTTAATGTTCCTAGGGCCAGATTTACTAAGCTGTGGGTTTGGAAAAGTGTAAATGTTGCCCATAGGAACCAGTCAGATTCTAGCTGACATTCTCTGGTACGTAATAGGAAAGTGAGAGCTAGAATCTAATTGGTTGCTATGGGCATTATCTCCACTTTTCCAAACCCACAGCTTAGTAAATCTGGCCCCTAGACTGTTGCCTAGACATCAGACCTGAAAAAATAAGGGCAGGCCTGTAATTTTACGGCTATCAGAAATCTGTTAACAGAAATCCCAGAAGTACTTTATAACAAAAATAAAGTTGTTGTTTTTTTTTATATTATTAACATAATGAGAGTACAGCCTTTTACCTAGCATATATATTTTCTTTGAAGCCTAACTATACATTTGGCAATCCATAAAAATAAAACATATATATATATATATATAATACTATTAAAAATAGTTATTAACAAGTTACTGTATATTCTTTCATTTCTATTAGCAGAAATATACAATTATTTTTTCTAGCACTCCACATGTAAATTTTCAATTATTTAATTAATCACTGTATTTCTGCTTCAGAGCTGCAGACTATAAGACTATTTGACATCAATATTGTGAATGCAGCATTCTTCTTAACTGTACAAATTCAAAAATATAATTTAGATTGTCTTAGTACATTGAGAAAATGATGTTGCCAGTGGTATAAAAGAATAAAACATAAATACTATTTTTTTTTCTTTGCCCCACAAATTTAATAATGTTTTACAAAGGTCTGTATAACCTATAATCCAGCTATACATTCTGTTTCTTTTTTAATATAGAGGAATATGAGTAATAAATATTCTATGGAAATAAACGTATATTCTAAATTAATTCTGAACATATTTTTAATATATCAATAAGTCATTACAGAGTGATATAATAATTTCATATAACCCCTGGAGTCCTTTTCACAGAAGCTACTGTACTTTAAAGACATCTTAATACAAATATTTTGCAAATAAATAATGTATTATATTATTCACATAAATACTGGTGCACAAAATACCAATTGAGCTAAAGACTCTGAATTATTAATATTTATTAATGCAATTAAGATAAACCAGAGCTATTCATCCACCCTCATATAACACTTCAAATCAGTGCAAAAAATGAAACAAATCAGTACAAGTCTACCTCTCCTTCACTAGAATGATCAACCTAGCAGTAAATACATAATGTTTGGAATATATAGAAAAGAAATATAGAGAAATGTTTGTTGATTATGCAGTCTTTATTTTTTTTTTTATTATCTCCCTTTAAATTACACACACATTTATTTTAGCATGCTATTTGTCCTCTTTATTTCACAATTTTTTACAATTAGATTTGGAATTGATTCAGTAACAAATGAATGAATATTCATGTGTACAGTTTGTATAATGAAAAACAAACACATTGGTTGCTTTAAGTTCTTTAATTTCCTTTTAGAATGACTTTTGTCTTTTTTCATTTAATATAAACATACATTGGACAATAATTTGTGACACATGCTCAAATAAAAGAAGTAACTATTTTCATTGTTCATATTTATGAATCACCAGCTTATGTAAGTATGATTGGAATGTCACACAAAAATACGTAAGGAACAATTCTAAAAAAGTATTTTTTTTACATTTTTAGGTAAAAAGAAAAATCAGTAAATAGATTTGTTGCTTTTAATTGAAATATGTGAAATATGTGTACCCTGAGATCTAATACACAGCTTTGAGAAAGCCTATAGCAGTAGACAAAATGCATAAGCAGGCTTAATATACAGTGAGCCATTGTGACTCATTGTAGTTGAAAACAAACTGAAATTGATTCAAGCAGCTTTTTTAGAGTTATTATTGCTATCCCTTTGCTAAAAAGGAAGGACTTCTGGAGGATCCCAAAAAACAAGCTCAAGTTACAACTGTACATGGGGCTGGCCACCTAACTATGTTAGACGCGAGAAAGATGATCTTCCAAGGAGCATGCAGCCTGGGACTTTACATCTTCCCATTCCCAGCAGCATCAAGAGCTTTTAACTCAATCACAAAAGGTCAGACCGCTATCAGGACATGGGATTTTACCGAATCAGTTCCCCATCTCCTCCTCCTCCGCTACTTCCTCCCCCTCCATCTTCTCCTCTTCTCTTTCTCTGCCTCTTCTTCCTGGCTCCTGTCTGCGTCCTCATCCTCCGTCTTCTTGTCTTTATCTTTCTTCTTCTGGTCAGTGGCTTCTTTCTTTCTCATCTGGTTGCGCCTGTAAGCTTCCAGAGATTCCTTCAGTGGAGTAACAAACCGCTGAAACTCCATCTCCTCCAAAGCTGCCAACACATTGTGCACATTCAGAGTGTTCCTCTTCCCCTTTATGGTAAAATTATTAGCGCAAAGGACCGTATTCAGAGATCAGTTTTTTCAGGAAGTTCCTTGTGTATTTTTATGATCTATTGAACTGCGCATGCGTAGTAACTAAATTTACGCAATCTACGTTGATTTTACGCACAGAAGTCCAGTAGGCACCGATTGTGAATCACAAGTGGGAAGATCCATACAGAGGGGCGTGTTTATAATCCGTCTGAAGAAAGATCTGTGTAAGTGGGAGGGGGAAGGCATTTAAATGACCATTTAAGGGCGCGGTGAGGGCACGGTTAGTTAGAAACGCACGTACAGAGGTATTATACGCTCGATAATGCACACTTAAAGATAAGGAAGGTTGAGGCACTTGTAAGTCACCGTCAACCCGATCATGTGAGGGGAGTGTCATGGGTGTTGCCTTAAAACTGCCGTGCTTATATTTGCAAACTTTAAAGAAACAGATCTCTGAATATAGTCCAAATACACAAGCCAAGGGAGGTCACGCTTTGCGCTTCTTTGGATATGTTAATGCCCCTCTTGAAGAGCTTCTTTAAGGATCTGCGTGACGACAGCATTGGGTAAATTCAGTCCTTCGGTCTCTCTGCCATCTTGATCAGTTACAACTTGGTTTCTGCCAGGATCTCAAGTTACTCCAAGCTCTATTGCCCTGCCCCCTAATGTACCTTGTTTGTATTTTTTTTTAAAACACTTTTTGTTTAGGTTATTAATATATACCACATGAGGTTTATATAACAAGAGCATGAATGTTGCAGCAATTAACCTGGAATTAAAAGAAAGTTAGGACTTGTATTGTTTTATTGTAGATTTACCAACACTATGCCCTGTGACTTGTGCAAATATTTAACTTTAAACTGTGCATATGAGAAACGGTCATATGTTATAAATGCACCTGATCGACAGAAGCAAGCTTGACTCCATTTTCCTGGAGTCCGACAGCATCACGTGATCAGTCATAGAGCACACAACAGCATTACTTGATCAGCACTGGAGGACTGAACTGGAACACAAGATCGAGAGGTTACTTTGCGACTTTAGGTTTAGGGGTAGAGTGAGGGCTAGGGTGAGACTGCGGTTAGAGTTAGGGTTATGGTTAGATTTAGGGTTGGAGTTAGGCTGTGGATATTGTCTACTATTTATCTGTTGCCAATTCTTATGTCTATTTAATAATACTAATGAGTTTGTGTTGTCAAAACTATACAACCCTATCAACTTCCATAAACTTTCAACATAATGTTGTTGAGAACGAATGAATGACAACAAAGTTATTGTCGATCTTATATACCACACCCTTGCATAATACAACATTTAGGTCAGAATTTGGCTGTACCGATGTTTCGATCACAGTGTTTTTAAGGGTAAATTCACCACAATTTAATTGTAACTCACAGCTAAGTATCTTAAAAAATTACCACACACCATGCCCCATTGTTTTAAAATAGTTATTTTGCTTAAAAAAAATCATTAAAAATATTTACAAAGTGTTTGTATACAAAAAACCTTTTCGTGGCATGCTATTAAGCCTTAGCATGCCACCGTATATAATACCTGAAGGCGCAGTATGCCACTGTGTTGCAGGGCATGCTGTGCCTTTTAATACCATAAGCAGCAGCATGCCAAGGGCTAAAAGTCATTTAGCCCTTGGCTAAATGATTTATTATCATTGCATGTCCCCCACTCCTATTTAATAATATTGCTTGTCCCCTAGTCCATATTATTATTATTTCTTATCCTTTGTTCCTAATGAATCTTAATGCATGTCCCCCACTTCATAAATAGTATTGCATGTCCCCTGGTCCATATAAATATGATTACTTGTTTCCCGATCATTGTATGCCCCCCCCCTTTATAAATAGTGTTGAATGCTCCCTGGTCCATATAAATATTATTGCTTGTTAATCGATCCTTAAATAGTACTCATTATTAAAATAAGTCCTCATTCAATGTGTAAACGTAATAAAAATAATTAAATATATACCGTATATTTTTATAAATAAATAAATAAATTTGTGTAGAAATAAAAATAATTAAATATATATATTTTTTAAATAAATAAATACATTTGTGTAGAACTCACAGTTCTGTAGTCTTCTAAGTTGCCAGATGACCTCGGGACTCCAGTGCCCCTTCTCCTGTCAGGGTCCTGCTCAATGCACCTTTCTCCTGGCTGTCCCTGAAGATAATGACTGCTGTCACTAATGGGCCACTATTTATACCCTCTGATGGGGCAAGCAATAATTTTAAATAGGAGCGGGCGCCATGCTAAGGGTTAACACCATGATGTGGAAGGAGTTTTTAGTATTATTAAAGACATTTCAAATATTTTATTTAACATAATGTTTTTTTAAAACATTTTATAATTTTTACAGTGGGTTTTTTTCTTAGTGAGTGTTGAGTTTCATCAACTCGACACTCACACCCACCTTTTTATTCCCACCAGAGTTTGGATCGAGATTACAGTGATTTATATTTTCTGCCTTTTCTAAATTGCACCGTAAAAACAGTGATTTAGAGGAGGCAGCATTTTGGGTGATTTTCTTGCGGGTTACCTCTTGTAAAGTCAGCGATTTTATAATCGCTTTAAAATTGCCAAATAAACAGCTATTTTTACAAAACACTGCTTAGTAAATCCAGCCCTATGTAGCTGAACACTGAATAAAGTAGTGCATACCATGCATCGATGGTTACAAAATCCGGGATATAATGTAGCTCCTGCCTACATGGATGATGAAGAGATCCAAAATCTCCTTCATTTTACCATTCTGTCTCATTTTAGTTCTTAGATAATTTGTATTATTATAATTTTTTTTGTTTTGTTTTTAGAAATTGCTTAAGAATATCAGCGTGTTTGCTTTTCATGTCAAATAACTTTTCCAAACATGCAGTAAGTGTCTACAAAGAAATAAAAAACAAAGTGAGGCCAAGTGCTAAAAACATCATACAAATGACTTAAGCTAAATTTTTATTCCAACATATTGAACTACTTAATATGATATTTGAAATGCATTCTATGTTTTATACTTACAGTGCTTGCATTTTTGCATCTAAAAAACAGGAATTTAAATAGCTTTTTTCAAATACTTCATGGATGTGGATTCCTGCATGAACCTATTAGCCCTTAGAGATACAGGTTTTTTTTGCATTTGAAAAATATAATGTCCACTTGTAACTCATACAGTAATCTTTAGTCTGTTCCTCATGTGCTCAATGAAGCTCATTTAGACCATAAATAACTATTCTAAACAAGTACCTTGAAGAGAACTGAAATAGATCAAAAACACTCTATGCATTATTCTCATAGCTATGGTACAATACATGCTATATAATACTTTAGTGTGGATGGGTTCTGTTGAACTCAGATTCAGTAAATTTCTTAAGAATAGATAGAGATGTATATAAATAAATGTTATGTATCAAATTAATTATTTTAGATAGTAAACTGTTAAAATTAGGTATTTCATTGAGAATGGTTTTCAAAACCAGTGGAACCTTAAAATAAATAAGGGAAAGGGGGGGGGGACTAGGAAATTCCCAAAGATTTGAGTTAGAAACAGAGTTTGTAAGAACAATATAAATTTTCTTTTATTGTTATTATTAACAGGTTTTTTTTATAGTGCCAACAGATTACGTAGCGCTTTACAATTTTAACAATTAGTATAAACAAGACTGGGTAATAACAGACAGACTGGGTGGGTAAGAGGGCCCTGCTCACAAGCTTACACTCTATAGGACAGTGGGTTTGATATATAAGGACAAGTGCTATATATTACACAATGGAACCAGCCAGGGTGTATGGTAAAAGTGCTCTTAGTGCTCTGTATGGTCCAGTCACACAGCAGTGTTAGTAACAGAGATGAGGGAATTTTAGAATAGAGAGAGCGAGTGTGTAGGTTTGTGTTAGTAATGTAAAAGAAAGAAAGAAGTGGTTGTTAATATGGTACATAAAGCTTAGGAAGGTTAAGGAATTTGATAAGTTTGTCTAAAGAGATAAGATTTAAGGGAGCGCTTGAAAGTTTGTAGAGAAGTTGATAGTCTTAATGAGTGCGGAAGGTTATTCCAGAGAGTGGGTGCAGCCCACGAGAAGTCCTGTAACCGGGAATCAGAGCATTTATAAAGTGTTATATACAAAAAGAATATTCCCACACTAGAATATCTTTTGACGCAATATATTGTGGTACATATACCAAATACCCCTTCTATTTATTACATTGGGATAGTTCCCTAAATCTTAAAAAGGATGAGGTGCTCCTATAAGGATATGAAATAATGACTCAAAATGTTGAAAGAAGACAGGAAAATGCTTGTATGAATGGGCACTCTGGGGTATTTGAAATAAGTGTCCAAAGTTTATTAGTAAAACTTAATGTTTATTTAGTCATAATTAAAAAGCTAAATTTTAATAAAAGATAGAAAAGTAGGAAGATATTAAAAATATTTTAAACCAAAGAACACTATCCGCATTTAAATCCAAAATTTTAATATTATACACTGGCTATAGTCCTTCATAAAAATATTTTCCTATAGATTTAGGGGAGAATTTTGTCTTCATCCATTCATGGAAGTCACAAAAAAATATAATTAAGCATGCTTTGAAAAGGTTACTTAGATAGAGAAACGCGCGTCAGTGTTTCACTACTTTAATAACTATACTTTATGACTGATACACATATATGAGCCAGCAAATTCTTTCTATGTGGGAGAATTAGTCACTTCTATGCAAAGGGGAAAGCGGCACAGAGAGAAACAGTAGCGGTCTGTCGTACTGACAGAGCCGCAGCATCGTGTCTCTCCTTGGACAGTCTGACAGAGCCCTCGTGTATGCACATACTTTTGTGTGTGATATTGTTGTTCTGTGTTGTATTTTTAATATTATCAATGGAGTTAATTTTGAGGAAGAAGTTTGCTTTGTTGCCAGTGAGAATGCAGACATAGAGAAAGAGGAGGCCTACTGCTCCTCCTTACAGAGCCACAGCAGCTACAGAGGCAATGTCATATGTCTAATGTTTCTAATGTGACAGTGAAATGTCACTTACTTTTAAGTATTTAAAGAAAGTGACAAAGGCACAATTGTTGCTATTTAAATGTAATAAGATATTTCTACTTGTATGCTAATTGTATTTACACTTCCCCTTACATATGTGAGTTTGTGTGTGTGTATTTGTGTTTTTATTTATACAGAGGTATAATATAATGCATTAAACTAAGTTTACAGTGATTGTTTTTCATATATGGAGTATGTACTGGGTGGGTGTAGGTCCCTTTCAAGAATGACCCTATTTCTTTGAACTAACTGGGAGATCGATTGTTTCTGCCTCAAAGAGGCAAAGCAATCGATCCCCAGAGCATCAAACATGGTGCTCCAAATAAAAAGTATCAAATATAACCCCAAACCTTTCCCTAATCCTTACCCTAACCCTCCCCTTTTATTACCCTAAACCTAAACCTCCCTTCCCCACAGCTTGACCCTAACACTCCCTTCCTCGCAGCCTGACCCTAACACTCACTTCCCCGCAGCCTGATCCTAACCCTCCCCCTAATCCTAAAAGACCCTGGAGAGCATACTCACTTCTCCAGTGGTGTCTGCGGCAGGTGCGGCGGGTCCAAAAATGAATGGGTGCGTATGCCAATCAGCATACTCATTATTCAGAAAAAATGGCTCCCTATTTGAAATAAAGATAATCAAAAAATAACTTTTGCCTGTCTCTACTTTTGAAAGACAGCCATTGTTACGGGGACTCCCACTGATACTGGGTATGTACTGAAAAACTTGAAATCTATGTTATTACAAGATGCAAATAATTATTTCTCAATATTATTAAATATTTGTAAGTATACTTACAGCTTAAGGATTTAACTGTCTTATTTTCTGCCAAATGTTAGTTTTGATTGTTGCTGTATAGCAAATCAACATCATATTCCTAAATCAGGGTGAGAAATGTTAAGTGTGATTATTTTTCATTTCTGTTAATCCTTTTATTGTAACATTGTGTAAAGCTTTACATTTGTGATGCAGAGCATAAAGAAAATGTTTATCTTAAAAAAAAACAATTTTATTACTGTTTCATATTAGCTGAACATTTATAATTATTTTCAGGATATTATAAAATATAAATAAGATATTTTTTTGTATGCATATTTTTTTTTGTATGCCAGTTGTATGCATTGTTTGCCAATTGGCGTGATGTTTGTCTGTGTGATTTGCTACTGTGCATGCTCAGAACTGGTTGCAGATGTAGGGCAACCAGTTCTGTCAAATCGATTGCTTCTGCCTCAAATGTGCTACCATTTGAACTCCGATCTGGATCGGGGCCAGCATATAGAACATGAATAAATGCTGACTCATGACAATCTTGTTGAATGTTGTAGGTTAAAACACCAGGTGGAAGCTGACTCTGTGCTGTGAACTTTGATTGCGGTGTCTTCCCTGCAAGTTTCATCATTTCACTGCCTTCATCATTTTTCTATCCTTACTGTACAGAGCTCCCATACTCTGTGAGGATATAGTGTTGGTGTGGGATTGTTTTATGCTTTATGTGTGTTCCATTGTTGTTTAATAACATTGTATGGTTTTCTCTATTTTAAACACTCTTCATTATATGCATTTTTTGTTTATTATCTATTTTATCAAGGGATATTTAAGTGGAAGAAAAAAAACACATAATATTGGTGTTATGGTACTGGAGTCCTGCTCTCCAGGGGGCACGGAGTCTAACTGGGATGTGGTCTTCGCTAGAGCCCCTGATGGTGGTCTGCAGGACACCCAGCAGGTTGTGATGCCCGTGGGCTGTAACCAATACCATAGTAGTGTGTCCAGAGAGTGTTTAAATGGTATAGAATTAAATACTATAGAGGTAGCAGAATATAGAGAGAGCAGGTAATTCAGAACCACACAGGAGCAGATCAGACATGAGACTCCAGATTATATATGTATGAATGAGTGTTTCCCTGGTGAACGGTAAATAAACATTGAGTGTGATAGCTCTCAATGAAAAAATTCATGATATATTACACAATATAGGGATTCTCACAACACTTAAAATATCAGTTTCCTCTTATGTTTTACATATCAGAGGATAACATACTGAACTTTTATAGGACTTAAAATGACCTAGGACCAGATCCAGAGTTGAGAACATGTAAACTCCATGCAGATAAGGCTTTGTTCGGGAATCAAACTCATGACCTAAGAACTATGAGGCACAAGAGTTACTCACTGATCTGGTTAAGTGTAGTTGAAACAATGGATGCCTATAGTAGATACATTGCTGCTGTCATTGTGGGCAAGCTATAATATGCAATCAAAAATCTGGAAGAAGCAACTCTCCCAGTGACAGAAGTACTTAAGGTCAGTCAGAAAGTGAGGAACAAAGTGACTCCTGGACCAGTTGGGGCAACCCTTACATTGCAAAAAGCTTTAGCGCATTCAAGCGGAAGACAGAAGAGGTACTACTTTTAGTAATTCATTGCTCAGTGTCATGTTAGGAGAGGAATGTCTTAAATTTAGAGTTTCAAATGAGTAGTTTTCATATACGGCACAGTGTTTCACACATAATGGTATACTGAATTTCATTGTTAAGACTCATGATGGGAGTTTCAAATGAATAGTTTGTATATGTAACCCATATATAATAAAGACACAGTGTTTCAAACATAATGATATGTTGTGTGGTTTTGTTTAATTGTCATAAATTCCTAAATTAAAAATTTTACAAACTATAAAATCCTAAAACATGGATTGGAAAAACCTTTTAGCTTTTTGAGATCTGATAGATCAGGGGTATACTTAACATATTGTTGCAGACATGTAATTGACATTTTTGCATTTTATTTTACAGATGGGAGGGTATAGTTAGTTACTTGTTAATGGCAGTGTTGTTGAGGGATTTTATTTCCTTTGTTTCTATGCAAATTCTAGCTGTCTTTCATACACCTGTCTATAATAACCTATAAATTTATTTGTGCGGCCACCATATTGTGTAACTCTGTATACCTGATGCAGAGCTGTGCTTCCACTTACTTTTTAGGTGTAAGCACAGCAGGAATGAGCTTTGTTTATGTTCCACTGAATGATGCCTACACCTGTTTAATAAATTGTAAGGTTACATTAAGGCAGCGCTACTCAACGAGCATGCCGTGGCACACTAATGTTCCTCAAGATGTTGCTAATGCCTCCAACAGGAGAAAAAGCACTTCCTTACCTTAAGGAAATATTCACCATTTGCTCCACACTCTGTCCCCATTCCACCTCATTCGGGCCAGGCTTCCGCCCAGTCCAGCCCTGACATTGACACAGAATGTCAGTGTCAGCCAGGACTTCCTGCAGTGTGATGCTGGTGTAAGTGTAAGTGCTTGAAATGAGTTAATCCTGGGCTAAACCTTGTTGATTGCAGGGGGAGTCAAGTTAATTGTATTCTTTGGTTTAGCCCAGGAGTAACTAAGTTCAAGCACTTAACTAAGTCTGGATCCAGCCCAATATTATTAAACATGACATATAGGCATAATAAGCTTAGAAGATATAGGATCTGATTCACACTTAAGAACACAATAGGTTCCTATATATATGCAACTAATAGCAAGGAAACTTCCTCGCCCCCCCCCCCCCCCACCCCTATCCTGCTCGCACCGTGCCCCCCGGTTTTTAGGTTCTTATGTGACTTACGAGTGCCATAGGGCTCCCTTAACTGTAGGTTCACATTTGAATGCGTAGGGCATCTACTTAGGAACTTAACTGCATAGCGCGCCTTAATTTGGTCATTTAAATGCCTCTCTCCGCCCAAATCTTCGTATCTTCCGAGTTCATCATGCATGGTACGCCCATTTTTGCATATGTTACTACGAACCTAGAGATTTAAATTTCATAGCGTATAAGCATGGCATTTGCGAACTTAAGTCCAAAGCAAATAGCGTATAAAATGTACTCAAATATACACACCTAAAATCATAAGAATTCTTAAGTGTGAATCAGATCCATAATCCTTCAACTGACAATTGCCATTTCAATTATATTGAAATGAAAAATGACAGCAAAAATTTCTTATTTGTGGATTTCTGAATATTGCACACCAACACTAGCTGTATATATCTCCACAGCATCCAGACTAACATTAGAAATTCATTAGTCTGGACAACTATTGCTAGTTTACAATAGCGTGGTATGGAGTTCTGGGTGCCAGGTTTGTTTTATGGTCTTATGCACATATGTCTGGATCGTGCTGGCATGAGATAGCTATTAACTACAATAGCGATCAACTGTTTGGACCTCATCCAAAGACAGGATACAGACATCTGAATCTCCTCTTATTTCCGTGTGATTCAATCAAATATCATCTCATTTTGCAATCTGCGCACGTGCATGTTCATGTCTGTTCCAGACTTCCAGCTAGCCGCCATTTTAATTTTGCACAAACCGGAAATTTTAAGTTGGACAGAAGTCTTGTTCGTCCATTTATGCTGTGTATTGGTTATCAGAATGTTCGCACAAATGTGTGTATACAGCATTGAAGTTCACAAAGCAGGAAAATTTATCTTTTCATACAGTTCAATTTATTAAGTGAACGAAGGTGAACATTTTTATACTTTTTTCCATTGCCTGGAAAAATAAGCTTGATAACCGTATGTGGGGTTAATCCAGAGTTTCAGAGTAGTCAGACACACAAAATCATGTGAAATTGTAAAGGAAGATAAACTAGATACATTTTATGCATAACGGGAAAATACATTACTCTTAGATACAACAAACAAATATGAACATAATGAGTTTTGGCTGGAAAACATCATGTCTCAACTCTAATCCATCTTTACCTGTCTGCATTTTAACTTGTTTTTCTCAGTTGTGCATTTCCACCTGTTTTGATCTTACTTTTAAAATTTGGATCATCAATCCTGAGCTTACAAGCTTACTTTTTCTACCATGCTTACCTTTACTATTGTGATAGCTAGTTTATTCTTTGATAGCCTTGCTGTTGGTTAATTTAAAAGTTTAATAGTAATATAGTTTTATCTGGTTTCATGTTCAATATATGTTCCTGTTAGCATAACATAGGAATAATACCTTATACATGTTAATGTAATTGTTTGTCACAAGTTCGTTCTTTCCCCCTTCTTTCCCTGCAACAATTTATCCAGGCCGATGTTACTGGCCTATTTGGTTTTTACCCCCCTTTCTTCCCCCAACCCTCCTGTTGATGGATCCTCCATGATGACTGTCTCTTAATGTGAATTGGTATTCACCTCCCCCCCAGGTTTTCTCAAATGGGTAGTAGCTACACAATCCCACCAAGATAATGGTTAGAGTCGTATCACTGAATGTCAAAGGGTTAAATTCCCCTAATAAAAAAAGAATAGCCTTAACTACGTTATATAAACTTAAAATTGACATTGCAGCTTTTCAGAAAACACATTTCTCTATATCCAACCCCCCCTCACTTAGAGATAATAGGTATCTCACAGTGTTTACAGCAAATGGTCCAGCCAAGTGAAATTAGTTACTTAGTAACTCCTACCTTACTTTTACCCTCCACTCTAAACTAGAAGATAAGAATGGCCGTTATCTTGTAATAGTAGGTCAATTAGAAGATAAAGTGGTTACAATTGCGTCAATTTATGCTCCAAACTCACGACAAATACCATTCCTTAGGAAAGTATATGAGGAAATTGCCATACTCCGGAAAGGTCACCTAATCCTACTTGGAGACTTTAACGTAGCCCCAGATCCTAGATTAGATCGTTCAGCTAAGACCACATCCTTACAGTCCTCCTCAGGGGCACCCTTGTCTAATGCCTTCAGGAAATTATTGTCAGAATTTGACTTGTATGATGCTTGGCATGTTCTTTTTTCCCAAACTAGGGACTATACCTTCTACTCCCCTACATAATAGCTATTCCCGTATAGATCTCATTCTGGTTGATAAATGAACCCTTCAGCATTCAGTATCCATCAAAATTCTCCCCATAACATGGTCCGATCATGCCCCTGTTGTGTGGGACCTTCAGATCACTAACATTTCCCCTAGGACCTGGAGACTCCAGAATTATTTATTAGCCACCCCAGAACACCTAAAAGAGTTAGAGGACTCCTTACAACTGTTTATGCAAACTAATATACCTGGTGAAACCTCTTTACTTAACTATCAGTGCACTCTTAAAGCTGTTGTCCGAGGTGCAGCCATTCAAATAGGCGCTAAACTTAAAAAGAGATATCTTAAGACCCTACTTGATCTGGAAGATAAGATAGTTGTGGCAGACAGAGCTAACCAATCCCTTCCTTCCATGGCCAAAAAAACGGGAATTAAAAGACTTGAGGTTCAGGTTGCAGTCACATTTACTTTAAAGAACCCAGGCAGCATTAGCTAATCTTAAACAGAAGTTTTATGTAGCGGGTAATAAGGCAAACCATCTTTTGGCACGTAAATTGAGAGGTAAGCAGGCCAGAAATAGAATTAGATGCAAGATAGATAATATAGGGGTTAAAGTTATAAATCCCACTGCAATAGCTAATATATTTGCAGAATATTATTAACGTTTATTCAATCTGGAGCATGATTCTGCTACAACCCAACCTACATATGAAGCCATTTCCGATTTTTTACAGGGTCTATCTCTTCCTCTGATACCCAATGAGGACCTAGTGGCTCTGAACTCCCCTTGGTCCCAGGCGGAAGTCGAGTAGGTCATTAAAACAATAAAGACCAAATGAGATCAATACAGGTACCCATGTATACTTACAGCGCACCCCCGTAACTTCCAACTTGTACATAAAACTTCAGTCCAATGAAAGTGTCCCTGTATACAATGTCCACCTTTTAAATGTTCATATTTTCACCTTTGTTCTCCAAGACTCTTTATAACTTTTCTTTTCTCCACCAGATATGTTGCTTTCTCAGGGCTCTAAATCCTCAGGATAAAACACAAAAAACGGAACACTCCCGTGCAGCCAGACAAATATCAGGTAAGTCATGGATTTAAATCCTACTTACACTTTTCCTCTTGTATATTAAGCCTATAGCGTATTCTTTCTTCCAGGACTTCTTATGGTTGTCTGACGTCCATCTGGATCCCGGTCCCTCGAGGTTGGATACAAAGAACCCTTTAAAGAGTCTTGGAGGACAAAGGTGAAAATCTGGACATTTAAAAGGTGGACATTGTATACAGGGACACTTTTCATTGGACTGAAGTTTTTCGTACAAGTTGGAAGTTACGGGGGGTGGGGGGGGGGCACTGTGAGTATACCTGGGTACCTATCTTGTTTGGTCTTTATTGTTTTAGTATTGTACCCACTCCTTTTTGATTATTTTCTGATTGATAGTGGTAAAGGGGTTAGGTGGTACCCCCTTGACCCAGGTTTTCTAGCTGACCTAGGGAGCGCAGAGCTAAGTGTGTTTTTCTATTATTTGAGCAGGTCATTAAGTCTTTACCTAAAGATAAGGCCCCCGGCCCAGATGGATACATTAATAATTTTTATATAAAATTTTCTTTGCAGTTAGCTCCTATTTTAACTAATCTATACAACCAAGTTTCAGAACAAGGCTCTTTCC
>WWET01004947.1:21721-38632 GCA_011038615.1 Limnodynastes dumerilii
TGCTGAAGTGGATGGTGTATTTTGTGTGGTGGGAGTTGCCGCTGAGAAATGGGTCTTTTAGAAGTAGAGACAGCTGAAAGCTAATTTTCAGCTTTTTCTATTTTGAAAAGACCTGCATTTTCGGAAAAAAAATTAAGAATGGGCAAATATGCCAATCGGCATACTTAATCCATTCATTTTTCCGAAGACCCACCGCAGACCTGCTGCACTGACCGGAGAGGTGAATAACAGTTTAATAAGTTTTAGGGTTAGGCTGGAAGGAAGGGAGGGTTAGGGTTAAGAGTAATGGAAGGGGAGGGTTAGAGTTATGGAAGGACAGTTTTAGGCTCAGGCTGTGGGTAGGGAAGTCCTAGAGTTAGGCTGCGAGGGTAGTCTTATGTGCTAAGAAGGGTAAAGTGTCCTCTATTCATCAAGTAATCAAAGATTTGATCCAATGAAAATGGGCCCAGGTGGACCAAGTGGAGACAAGCTACTTCTGCTAGTCTGAATCATGTGCATATAGTTAATGATGATTGGTAACTTCTCCCACAGGTGGCCAACCCTGGGCACACGTGGATGAAACACGTAAGCGCTTAGAATTGGAGATCCAACAGCACATTTATCTACCACACCGTATGAAGACCTTTACAATTGGGAAACTATACCCTACATCAATTGCTAATTGAGCAGTTTCCACGTGTACCCAGGGTTGGCCACCTGTGGGTGAAATTACCATCTTCGGGGAACTCACTCTCGCTACAGATTTGGAACATTCACAAGTCCTGGAAGTGGGTATTGGAAGCACAGTTTTTTCCAACATCACTTGTGTTGATATATCATACTATCTATATCTGTTTGTGACATTGTAATATGTTCCAACATAACACAACAAAAGATCTCTAAATAGATATAGTAGAAATTTGTGCCAATCCGAATTTTATATTTATTAAATTGATTATTTTTATGTGTTAGTAATAAAATACTATTTTATAATTGCCGGTGTCTAGTTAATCATTGCAGCTACCATTTATAGATTTTGATTTGGTTTCTTTTAGAAATATTTCTTTAAAAATATTTCCATAAAGTGCTGTCCTTTGTTCTTTGTTCATGGTTTCCTGCCATACCTACTATCCACATTACTGTTTACCAATTGCCATCTTTCGATGCTAACATAGTGGGATGGAGTCCTTAAAGAATATCCCTTATTAGGGTGCAACCTTCTACATCAAAGTGGATTTATGTTCCCCCAAGCACTGAGGAGAAATAACGGGACATTTGTGAAAAGATGGTGAGAGTGTTTCATATTAATCTGAATATCAATATCAATATCATGTCTCTACAGCTGAATAATTTGCATGTAGTAACAAGAACTTATGTGCAGCATTTATTATTTGGATAGTGATTATTCTGTTAGCTACAGTATGTGCACTATGCAATCAGAATGTTCTTAATGTCAATTTTTTTTATGTAGATTGTATTAATAAATTTGATTTTATTGATTACTAATGTTGGAAGGCTTTATATATAATTTCTATTTCTATTATATATATACATTTTTTTTATTTAATTTGTTCCAGTAGAAGCGGTGCTGGGTTTGTTTGTTTCTTCTTTCTTTTATTGTGATCATTGTAGTATATTGGGATGATGAAGAAGCGGTATGGACGGCAAATGCCTTCCCTGATCTTCTAACTCCAAGTCCACAAAAATTCTATTGTCTTCGTCACATTCTGTTCCATTTTTTTTTTTGTAGCACTTAAGGAAAGCACCTGTCATTTGAGTTATATATCTGTATTAACTGTTACATAGGGGTAGATCCAGAACTAAGCACGCTAGCGTATTTACGTTAGCCTGAGACGTAAAAACGCTATTTTGTATGTACTGTGCATGTGCACGGCAGATGTTACGCCACGTAACTCTGAATGTACGTACCAGCCTAGTATCAACAGCGTAACTACGAATGAAGGGGCGTGACAGTCATACGACACACGTAATTACGCTTCGGAGGCGGGGTGAGGCATTTAAATCATACAGTATGGGTGTGTTTAGACACTTACGTATGTGAAGCCTTTACATACATCAATATTTATGCTTTGAAAAGTTAAAGTAGGGTTTGGCAAGCATAAAACGTGTATGTACGAGCAGGGGGGAGTGCCTAGGGAAGTGCATAGAAAATACGCCACGCAATGAAATGTAATGTGAATGAAGGTCTGGATCTGGGCCTTAGTGCTTATTCTAGCAAACATCATAATTGAGAAGACTAAACCTTGGACTACAGTACTTCAATATTCATCTCTTATGCTTAATTTTCTGTGTATACAATGCTTATGTGAATCTTGTGGACTGTGATTTGGAGTACCTTCTATATATTTGTTATTTGACGGGATTAGGGGAACTTGATGCCGTCAATTTGTTTTTAAACTACTGACTACTATGATTAGATAAATTACGTTTTTTGCATATGATGTATCAATATAGTATGAATGATTTTCATGACACAGTGCACTGAGGTATGAGCTTTCTGTTATAAGCTTTCTTTATACTTTGGTAATCTAAGGTAGAGGTGAAGGTAATTTTGGATGAAGTCAATGTACTAACGTTTGACATATAAATATTATGTATTATTGTACAACTGATTTAGATCCTAATTTATTGTGTACTTTTAGTAATGGGCTTAAAGGGGATGCTGTATTATATAGAGTATTTAGGTATACATATCAAAATTGTCTTGCCATTCCTAAAACAGAGAAATTTCCAACATGTGGCCAGCAGGAAGGAATTCCAAAGTAACGGTTTCAAGATTGCCTATGCTCGTGGACAAATGGAAATTCCACTGAACCGTTTCAAGTCTTCCCTTGGCTAAAGGAGTTTTGTGAGTTTGACCATTTGAAATTTCAGGAACCTCAAGGACCATGGAATGTCTATTTGTTATCTTAACCAATTGATATTTAACAAGTGGATTCTAAGTCAGCCTACTTTGTATTGCCTATAAATGTAGGGATTTGGCCAGGAAATTTCAGGACTGAAATTTTAAGATGTTATCACAGAACTTGCATTTATTTTGTTCATAAACCTCTTTTGATGTGGAAATTTTGAACACTTGAAACTTGAGCTCGCAAGAGTTGGGTACAATTAGTGCTAAAATATCTTTTTAGATGGAATATATCAGATTCCAACACCAATGTTTTAATTGCTGAATATGATTTACTTCGCAAAGGAATAGACAACAAGAAGAAAATCCCCAACATTACCCCACATTTATAGCCGGTCGCCACCATTCTGCCTCCAAACTGGAAACCATCTCAGCAGACGCTTTATGAGCCAGTATCTAGCCAACAGAGAGAAGGAGCAGCATATTCACTGAGAATTGTTGGCTTAAAAGAAGCTTTGTTTTTACTTAAGTAGATGTTTATTGGTTCTTATCTTTGTGCCTCATTCTGATTTTTTTCTGCACTTTAAATCTGTGATGAGAATGAAGATTGAAGATTACACATCTCCAACCTAGTTTCATGCCATTACACATCTCCCTCCATCTGTTAAAAATATCCTTTCTGACAAACCTCCTTCCTTGTGCCTCCTCCTCAATACACTTCGGCCTCCCTACACTTCCTCAATTATACATGGTCCCTCCCTGTCCCCCATACATTTATATATGTCTCTCAATGGGCCTGATCCAGAGCTACGAAATTGGCCGATTTTGAGCGAGCGTACGACCGTTTTTTGCGTATTTTCGTACGAAAATTCGCACTGCGCATGCCCAGTATGACAGCTTCTGGTCGGCTGGACGACATGAGCGTATAGCGGTCGTATTGTGTGCGAAATATTCGCTCGAGGGGCGTGCGTTCAGTACGACGGTTGGCTGGGCGCTCGTTTTACTACACGGAGGCGGGGACAGCCATTTAAATTGTACAGTATGGGCGTGCTAAGCCCGTACGCTCAGCGTATTATGTGCGAAAATTCGTACGGCCGACGGTAGTACCTAGTGTAGGGTATAGCCGCCGTAAGCAGGTACTTTACAATGGGAGTGTTAGGGGCGTGTATGTTTATATGCACGGTCGAACGTACGCATTCGCCCGTCGTGCGAAATTTCGGAGCTCTGGATCAGGCCCAATGTCTTTCTTACATTATAAATCTCACTCACTATTCCTTTTACATTAATATCTCTCTCCCTGTTCCCCCTTACATAACACATCCCCTTCCCTGTCCCCCCATACCTCCCTCCCCCTGTCCCTATTACATATATCCCACCATGCCCTCCTTACATTACACTTCTCTTTCATATCCCTCTCCTGCCTCCCTACCCTCCATTTATACATCTCTCTCTCTCTGTTTCTACCCACTTTACAAATCTCTCTACTTGTCCGTCCTCCATAACAGATCTTTCTTACTGTCAAATGTTTCTCACATTTCTCTCCCTGCCATACATATCTTCCTCCCATTTACTTACCTTGTCAATCTTCTTCACAGGCAGCATGTAGATGGGAGGTGGAGTCAAAGAGCCAGAGTCAAAGGACCGTGGGGACAGTGTCACGAAGCAAAGTCATAATATCCTGCGGCACCCCTTCAGACAGCGCCCAAAGCACTAGCTCCACTAGCTCTGTCCTCACTACGCCTCTGTGTATGTGCATCTGTGTGAAACTCCTGGGTAAGATGCTGACCTTTTTAAAGGCAGCAGTATTTTCCATGTATCCAGGTTCAGGGAAGATTTGAGGGTGGACTTGTGCTGGGTTTGCTTAAGGTCCAGGTTTCCATCCTATCAGTTTATTTTCAATGCAAATTTGCTCTCCTACTAGAAGTGCAGACTTTTTTTTTTTCTTGCTGGGGAACCTGCATATCCAGTCCCTTTGAACGATGGCTCCTTGGATCTTAACTTGGTGTTATCTGTGCTACAGTCCAACTCTTGTCATGGAATATGGCATTACTTTTAGCTTTTGCTTCTACTAGAAGGATTTCGGTCTTGGTGCTCTTTGTTTCAAATTCTCCATAATGACAGAGTGGTGCAACAGAAAATAGCAAAAAATAAATAAAAATATGTAGGCAATATTAAGTCGTGCCAAGTGTTCTGGCTCCACATCAGAACACAGATGGATAAAAAAGTGTGTTTATGTCCAAATACTTGCATCTTTCGCAGGTCATGTCTAAGTGTACGGAGCACTCATTTAAAGACAGGAACAGATTCACAATTAAGAACTCCGGTAGACTTCCGTATGCTACGTAGGAAGTCTGCTGGATTATGGAACTGCACATGTGCAGTACCATTATTCCCTGCAGCCGACCAATGCCGACAGATATCATCCCACACATGGGGGGGCATAAGCATGCAAATTGTACAGTAAGGGCTTAGCTAAGCCCTTACCTACAATTCAGTATTCCGCCTGGAAGAGTTTCCATGTGGAACACCTAAGGTCGGATCCTCAATCCGCAAGTAAGAGAGCAGACGGAGTGCACTGATCTCCTACATGCAGGGCTGTGGATCACCAATTCAGGATGATAGCCTAAAAAGCGGACGCTACCATACGGAATACAGTACTAACTGTGAATCCTGCCTCTATTTACTGTTTGAGCATGATTTTGGCATTGCAAAAGTAATAAAAATTGCCAGAAATCGCTGCTAATGTATTGTGCTGTGTTTTAAGTTTTGCTTTGTTTCATTAAATTTTAAATTTCATATTTTTAAAAAGATTAAAAAAAATATTTTATTTAACTCAGGAGACATTAGGATAGAAGTATTTGCTACATTACAACAATAATACAGAGTATTATTCTGTACTTGCACTAAAGTTTAGCGCACGTAGCAACAGCAGAGAACTGACTGTGTTGTGCCCGTACTCTATGGCCTTCAAATACTGTACATCCAAAGGTCCCAATGCAGGCTCTTGTGATTCTGATGTACCAACTCCACTAGTGCGGCCTGTAAGTGTGAAACATGCACCATATATCTAATGATTAAACAATGGAGTTATAATGAGAGCAATAAGTTCAAAAGCGCTTTAATAATTATAAAGAGTCAATCGTAACAAACTTTAAAAAAAAAATCAATTATAATAGAGATTCTCTAAGTGTCTTCCAATGACACAAAACATATCACAGTGATAAGCAGGCAGCATAGATCATGCACACATGCAGCATAATAACACAAGCACTAAAAATAAATAACGGACTGGGGAAATGTAATATTGACCAAGAGTATGGGACCACAGCATATGATGAAGGGCCATAATGTCACTTACTTAATAATGGGGGCTGGAGAGCCCAATTCAAAAGACTATCAAGTCCCTTAAGGAAATATTGTCAATCCAGGCATTTAACCAGTTTAAGGCCATCAGCTTGTCACTTGATAGTCATCTGCTATCAAGTTTTCAAGTACTTGGAAGTGCTTGCATTTTCTCAGCGGCGATACTGTCGTCGCTAAGAAAATGCCTTGTTCGAAACAGAGACAGGCAAAAACTAATTTTTGTCTGTCTCAGTTTAGGAAATAGCGCTAATTCGAATTTATTCATGAATGGGTAAATATATCGATTGTCATACTTTCCCATTCATTCATTCGAAAACCGCCGTTGCAGACCCATCACACTGCTGCAGGCCCACTGGACAGATGGGTATTACAGGGGAGTCTATGGGGAGTCTTAGGGTCTGGCTGCGGGGAAGGGAGTCTCAGTGTTAGGATAAGGGTAACGTAAAGGGAGGGTTAGAGTAATGGAAGGGAAGAGTTAGGGTAAACATTAGGGTAAGGATTGGGATTACATTAATACTTTACATTAATACTTACCATTTGCTGATCCATGTTCTTTCTTTGGTGGATCAATTGCTTCTCCTCAGCGAGCAAGTTTGCACATGACTGAGAGAAAAAGGGCCATTCTCAGCGGCAACACCCCTATAATTTGTGGGTGGATTTGTATCCTATGTTGAATTCCTTTGTACATGGTAGGTTATTAACCATTGCAACAACTGTGGCCCAATTACCTTAATTTTTATGTGAAACTAAAGCACATAGTCATTCAAAGAACACTTCATGTGGTCATAAATTTACATTTTTAATAATGATGTTTTATACAAAAATATACATTTAAAAAAAAAAATTTTTAAATCATTTTTTCTGTCATAAAGAATCTCACCATTTAATAAATTATTTCCTAAGATAAGTCTGCCTCACTTTTCCCAAAAGAGGGACTGGGTTGCTATCCATGTGATCCTATATTTTGAAAAGAGCCTTCTGCTGGCATCTATGTAACATACTGATCAGTTGTACATCAGGTTATAGAAGTCATTCTTATTATGACTTATGATGTATACATACTTTTACACACGTCTATCCAGAATGTAATAAAAATATTATGCTCAACTTACGAAAATGGACTGCCTCCTAATTAGGAGGAGGGGTCTACTGTTGAATATATTGTGGGAAGTGATGTGGGATTTCTTAGCCTTGAGAAAGACTTTTTAAAGGTAAAAATGCATTGGTTTATATTTTTCTGCACTTATGATTACATTTTAATTTATGAATGGAACAGTGAGTAACTCCTAGTAGAGAGTGTATCCTGTACATCGCTGTATCTATGATAAATGCTTGGATGAAACATTGCACATATGTACAGTTGTCTCCATGGTGTAGATCCTGAGGTATGTACGACAGTGAATTTATGCAAGCCCTTTGCATAAATTAACTGTCAGGGAAGATCTGCGCATGCGAGAGCAGGGGAGTGCAGGGGGTGTGTACTCCCCAAGGGATTTATTTTCAAAGAGCGATTTTTTTCTTCAAAATCAAATCGCAGCGTCTCGCCGCGATTTTGCCGCATTTTTTTTTTCCATTTAAATCACGGCATTTACAAAGAAAAGATTTTGCCGCGATTTAAATGAAGTAAAGCGAGTTGCTGCGATTTTAAAAGTGCTAAATCGCGGTGATTTTCAATAGAAAACCACAGCGATTAAGCCTTTAGAAAATCGCGGCAGCCCAAAAATTTTCTAAGTGCAGCATGGCTGAAATCCTTAGCCATGCTGTACTGATAAAACTACAGGGTTCAGAAATGATGAGCCTTGTAATAATGTCAGCGGCAGCATGGCTAAGGATTCTAACCATGTGTGTGTCTGCATGTAGTGTAAAAAAAAAATACCGTTCACATTAAACATACATTAAAGATTAACAAACAGTATGCATGTGAACAAGTTAATAACCCTAACTAACATTGTCCCCTACTGTGTGCACTTACCTGCTGTGGTCATTTCTCCTAACTTATGTGTCATGTATGTATTGTATCATGTGTTTTAAATAAAAAAATTTTATCACTCACAGTTTGATGTCTTCTTTCTTCGTATTTTCTTATTGCTGGGAAGATTTTTCTTCAATTGATTGAGGTCTTCATCTTCATTGTAGTCTCCAATGACGAGTTTTCTTTCTTCAGCTGGTGACAGGACGCTGCAGAACTTCCTCTTCCCATCCAGACTGCTTCAAATGACATTGAGGACGCTAGGGGGCAGTATTTTTATAGTAGAGATGACGTCATTTACATTGGGCCTTTACTGTTTGTGACGTCATCTCCACTATAAAAATACTGCCCCCTAGTGACCTCACCGTCAGTTGAAGCAGTCCGGATGGAAAGAAGAAGTTTTGCAGCGTCCTGTCAGCAGCTGATGAACGGAACGTCGCCATCGGAGATTACAATGAAGATGAAGACTTAAATCAATTGAAGAAAAATCATCACAGCAATAAGAACATACGAAGAATGAAGAAATCAAACTGTGAGTGATAAAAATGTTTTATTTAATACACATGATACAATACATACATGACACATAAGTTAGGAGAGATGACCACAGCAGGTAAGTGCACACAGTAGGGGACAATGTTAGTTAGGGTTATTAACTTGTTCACATGCATACTGTTTGTTAATCTTTAATGTATGTTTAATGTGAACGGTATTTTTTTTTTTACGCTACACGCAGACACACACATGGTTAGAATCCTTAGCCATGCTGCCGCTGACATTATTACAAGGCTCATCAATCCTGAGCCTTGTAGTTCTATCAGTACAGCATGGCTAAGGATTTTAGCCATGCTGCACTTATTTTTTAACACACAAAAACACATGTCAACTCTGTTGACATGTGTTTTTGATGCTTCGGGACGGCACCTCAGCTGGAACTCGCAGCTCTCTGGCTGCGATTTTTTTTTTTTTGTGATTTTAAATCACACTAAAGGTGATTTCTTCAAATCACCTTTAGTAAATACAGCAAATTTTTTATGTAACTATTTTTTCAATGGCAAACATCTGGACGATTTCTATCCTGCGATGTTTGCCATTGCGATTTTTTTCACATGCAAATCATGCGATTTGAGCCTTTGTGAATACCGCGATTTCACTTCAAAGGCTCAAATCTCGTGATTTTAGGCGATTTCTAAGAAATCGTCCTTTGTAAATAGACCCCCAAGGGCCTCATTCATTAAAAACGATTTATTGATGTGATTTTAAATCGCTGAGATTTTGGCGCGATTTTTTTTTTAAATTGTTCAAATTCATTAACCCGCAATTTGTGTCAATCACAGGCGATGCTCCGCGATGTTTAAAGGGCTTAATTGCAGTGATTTTCATTAGCAAACCACCGTGATTAGCCCTTTAACTAATCGCGACCAATCGCCTGACATTGAAAAAAAGTGCTGCATGGCTGCAAGCCGTAGCCATGCTGTACTGATGGAACTACAGGGATCAGCAAAGCTGATCCTTGTAATTCTATCAGCACAACATGGTTACATTTGTAATCATGCAGCGCTGCGTGTACAGTGTAAAAAAAAAACCAAAAAAAAAACCGCAAGACATACATTAACCCCTACATTGCTAAAATAAAGTATGCATGTAAAAAATATATTTTCCTAACTAACATTGTCCCTACATGAGTGCACTTACCTTAGGTGGTCATCTCTCCTAATGTAAGTGAAGTGTGTGCAATGTATCGTGTGTATAAAATAATAAAAAATATTTTTTACACTCACCATTTGATGTCCGCATCTTGGGAAGCCTTCAAATGTTCTTTTTCAGATGTCTTCTAGTCTTTTCTTGCAGCTTGGACCATCTTCTCCTGTTGACACGCAGCTGAAGATGTTCTTTCCTTCATCGCGGCATCTTCTTATGATGATCAGGTCGCTAGGGGGGCAGTGTTTTTATACTACAGGTGACGTCAGTTACATTGGTCCTCTACTGTTTCTGATGTCACCTGTAGTATAAAAACAGCGCCCCCTAGTGACCGGATCGTCCTAAGAAGATGCAGCGATGGAGAAAAGAATTTCTGCTGCGTGTCAACAGGAGAAGATGGTCCAAGCTGCAAGAAAAGACTAGAAGACATTTGAAAAAGAACATTTGAAGGCTTCCCAAGATGCGGACAACAAATGGTGAGTTTAAAAATATTTTGTATTATTTTATACACACGATACATTGCACACACTTCCCTTACATTAGGAGAGATGACAACCTAAGGTAAGTGCACTCATGTAGGGTACAATGTTAGTTAGGAAAATATATTTTTTACATGCATACTTTATTTTAGCAATGTAGGGGTATGTCTTGGGTTTTTTTTATTTATTTTTTTACACTGTACACGCAGCGCTGCATGATTACAAGTGTAACCATGTTGTGCTGATAGAATTACAAGGATCAGCTTTGCATCCTTGTAGTTCCATTAGTAAAGCATGGCTACAGCTTGCAGCCATGCAGCACTTAGGTTTTTACACACACAAAAACACATGTCTGTTATACGGACATGTGTTTTTGGTGGTCGCGATCGGCTCAAAAAATTAAATCGCACCTCTCTGGCTGCGATTTTATTTTTTGTGATTTAAAGGTGATTTCACCGCGATTTGGTGAAATCGTTTTTAATGAATTACAAACTTTCTATGTTTGTAATTGAAAAAAGTCGGGATCGTGAATTTTACACCCGCGATTAAAAAAAACAATCAAATCGTGTGATTTGGAGCTTAATGAATCCACTTTGGCGATTTTTAAGCTCCAAATCACGTGATTTAGCCCAAATCGAGCTTAATGAATGAGGCCCCAAGAGCGGGGAGTGTACTCTCCACTACACAATCGTAATTACGGACATACGCACGTAATGCACGTATGAGTTTGGTTCGGCCCCCATGTATCTTGTGAGTATGTTTTTATTCCTTCAATAAACCAGAGACCATGCTATTTGCACTAAAGGAACTAGCACTAGGAATATTGACTGCATGAGAATTATCTTATTGGAAAAGGACCTAATATCTTGAAAAAGACTGTATTCCACTTATGAGTAAACAACAAATCATTCGAGTACTTTGTGAAAACTTTTTATTTGTGATATTAGTTTGACATTTACTTCAGAAGAAGTCAATTGACTGCAGATGGATCTTTTTTCTCATTTGTGTCTATCTTCATAATTTTTGTATATATGTATTTTATACTGTGCGCTATTTTCCCTGACTACTTAAACTATTTTGCAAATATAGATTTGTGTAAGTCTGACATGAAGAAGGACTGCTAGTTAAAAATAATATTTGTAGAATTCATAGCTTAATAAATCTGGTCAACCCCTGGGGCCAGATTTATTTAAGTTGATATTGTTAAACTCGACGGTGTTTGTCAATGTTTACCAGTGATAGAAATAAAAAGATGTGATCGGGCGCTTAATCGGAGGTAGGACAAATGAGATAAAGCCAGATAAAAGGTATAAGAGAAATCAAAATGCTCATAAAATTTCTAAAACATAAGTCAATGAATATTAAAACATTTAAATACAGGGGGCGTGGCCTGGCTTTGGAGCTGAGCGGACGTGCTCTGTTAAAGCTCCTAGGCCCAACACCGGTATCCACCTGCTAAACGGGGGTTATTGGGGGTCTGACCCTTGCCATCAGCTGCAGGTCTGCCTCCTGTCCCCTGGAGTCCGGTCTGTGACCCCCGCCTTCCCCCCCGCGGTATTCGGAGGCCTCCGCGAGGTCCCTGCATAGGCCCGGCCGGGCCTCCTACCTCCGCGTGCCCCAACGGAGAGCCCTGGGCACCGAAACTCTCCCCGTGGTCCTCCCGTTCGGCGGCTGTCTCTCCCGGAGCCTTCCCGCCGGCTGGATGTGGTGGAGATCTGTGGAGCCATGCGTCCTCCTGCTGACGACCGCTGACGTCCGCCATCTTGCTGCCCTGACCTGCGGTGCTGCTGAGCCCCATCCAGTGCCCTGTGGAGGAAATTAAACAGAGAAGATACTCACCGCTGGCTCCCCTCTGAGAACTGTGAGTGCCTCTGTGGCTGCCGTCCATCGCCTCCTTCCTCCGACGGTGCCCCTTCTCCCTCAGTCTCTCCTGCACGTGTCCCCCTGCGTCTGGCTGCCTCTGGAGAGGAGCCAGTGCTGTGCCACCACTCTTGCCCCACAGACAGGCAACACCAGAGGGGTTTTTTTTTTTTTTTTCTTTTCTTCTTCTTCTTTCTCCCCTACAACTACCCCCCTGCCTGGACAGTGCTCCCTACTACTTTTCCCCTCCCCCCTTCAAATTCAGCTGCACTTCTGCCCTGCGCTAAGGGGGACCTGGACAGCCCATATATAAGGGCCACCTGAAAGTTAGGGGACTGACCCTCCACCCCCTACCCCACTCCTTCCACCCCACCAACTCCATGCACCACCATGCTCTGAAGAAGGTGTGATATCCAGTGGGGCCACTATCCGTCTCTCCTTCACTCCCCTGTGCCTCCCTCATGACCATGTGATTACCGGCACCCGGTGACCAGGGGGGAACCCACCCGGCTAAAGAAACCCGCCACCCGCACTAAACTGTCGTCCGGGCCTGGAGAGGGCCTTTGAGATGCGTCGCTCAGGCAAGCCCAGCAAGCGTAACAACACCTCCAGCGCACAAGGGCTGCTCCAGTTCGCCAGGAAGCCTACCTCCCCAGCAAGTATGCCCCCACCCTCCCCGACAAGAAGCCTGCCTGCGGAGGACTCTGACATGGAAGATTCTACCGCTCCCTCAACGAAAGCTGACATTGCGGCCATCCTCACAGAAATGAAAAGCATTAAACAGACCATTGCAGCTGAAGTGAATAAGGCCATGGCTGACCTCCGCAAAGATATCACTGACATAGGTTCTAGGGTGGACTCTCTAGAACAGTCGCAGGACAGCCTGGTGGGCGTGCAGGACACACTGGGACAAGAATTGGCCCAGCTCCGCAGCGATGTTCTGCTACTGGCAGATAAGCAAGAAGACGCAGAGAATCGTAACCGCCGGAACAACCTCCGTATCCGCAACATCCCTGAATCCCACGACGGCCCCCAACTGGAGGACTTTCTTCTCAGGCTCTTCCGGCACCTGGCCCCCTCCATCCCGGACGATATGCTCATTATGGATCGCGCTCATAGGGCTCTCCGCCCCCGCTCCCAAGACCCCAATTCCCCCCGGGATGTTATCTTACGGCTCCACTTCTACAAGGCCAAAGAGCAGGTGTCGGTGGCAGCGCGCTCTCACCCATCCATCACATTCGAGGGAGTGGACCTACAGATCTTCCAGGATCTTGCCCCATCGACTCTCTTTAAACGTAGAGAGATGAAAGAATTCACGCAAGCCCTACGGAATAACAACGTCAAATACCGTTGGGGCTTTCCTTTCTCCCTTCAAGTCCGCTCCGGCGAGAGGATGCTGTCGGCCAAAACACCAGAGGAAGCTAAAACCATGCTTTCCCAGCTCAACGTCCCAATTCCGCAGAACCTCTCTGCGTCTTCTTCTGATCAAGCCCGACCTTCTGCGTCTTTACAACGCCCCCCCCGCAATCCCTGGAACACGGTCTCCCATAAACGCCCCTCTTCAGGGAATCCGTAACTCGGGCGACTGTACTCACCCGGATTCTACTCACCTACAAATGCGCCTCAGCGTCTGCAGATCTATCTGTGACCAGCACGAAAGGGCATTCTTCCACACACCAGGCCCTCCCTGGGCTACAACAAAGGCACCTTCTGAACTCTTCCGGGGACACACCGGGAGCCGAAAGTGAGACTTCATTTTTCCTAAGTGCCTAGATACCTCTCCTGCTGGTATCCCACTCGGACATGTGCCTGGACGTTTTTGCTCCCTTTCCAGCGACTAGACGCCGGGTCAACTGCCAGGTTTTTGTTTATAACTTTGTACTTTATCTTACTGCCTTTATCAGTTTTGAGTTATAATGTTGCATATACCTGTTATTATAGTTCTAATGTAGATTATTGCAGGGCCTCACGTTCAACCTAATGTACTATTGCTATGTTTGCTGCCTGAGTGTTGCCCCCCATTCCCTTTCTGCTACCCTCTTATTTAGCGGGCTTCTCCCTTCTAGCTATTTATTTCGGTGTCAACAAGGTGGTTTCCCCCCCCCATTGGTCACCCCCAGCCTCACCCCCCTACCTCTGTTCTACCAAGGCCTCAAGCAGGCCGAATTGGTGGGTTCATACCCACATTAACTGGGCCCCATTGGCCCCCTCCGGACCTTGGAAGGCCTCCGGGACTTCCCCACAGATCCCCCCCTCGGTATGGTCCGACCACTGGGATGGGCCGCACCCACGGCCCCGCTCCTAGTCTCCACTTTTGTTTTAGTTTTTGTTTTGTTCCTGACCCCACTTCCCATCAACCCAGCCCCCTCCCCAAGATCAGTTAAAACCCACATGGCAGCCACTGCCTCTGACACTCCGGCCCACTACAGCGTCCTCCTCCTCTCCCTCCCGATATGACCATTAAAATTCTTTCACTTAACACCAAGGGCCTGAACTGCCCTCAGAAACGCTCCTCTCTATTCCATACGCTAAAGCGTCTGAACGGAGACGTTATATTTCTTCAAGAGACTCACTTTCTGCGCGCCCGTCACCCGGAGCTCCGATCCAAACTCTTTCCTTCATCGTTCCATGCGTGTGCTGCGGATCACAAATCTAGAGGGGTTGCCATTCTCTTCTCCAGGCATGTCCAGTTTGTTCCCTCCCACACATATGCTGACCCAGAGGGTAGGTTTCTGATCCTAGTTGGGGAACTAGACAATATCTCCTACACGTTCGCAAGTGTCTATGCTCCAAACCAAAATCAATCTAGGTTCTTTCAGTCTTTTGCTAATTTTCTCTCCCTCCATCGTAGGGGCAATGTAGTTGTGGCAGGCGACTTCAATGCGGTTCTGGATTGTGATCTGGACAGATCAGCCCCCCCACCGGCCCCCTCACGAGCGCAAATCGTACGTACTTCTAAGGCCCTCCAGCACTTTATGTCCCAACATCTACTCTTTGACTCATGGCGTTTAGCTAACCCCTCCGGCCGAGACTACACCTATTACTCTACAGTCCATCGGGTGTATACCAGAATAGACCTCATTCTGACTAGCGTTGAGCCCTCCCAAAGCTTATCTAATGCTTGCATTCTCCCACGCACCTGGTCTGACCATGGCCCGATTACGGTAGAGATAGGCGCTTTGGGACCCCCCATCCGCCCCTTCTCGTGGCGTCTAAATGAGAGACTGCTGCTAGACCCTCATATAAAATCTGAGATCCGCCGTGAGTTGGAGTCTTATTTTAACATTAATACCCCCGACTCCCCTCCCATGTTGGTTTGGGATGCCCACAAAGCCGTGATACGGGGACTACTAATTAAATTTGCGTCCCATGCCAAAAAAACTAAAACCCAAAGACTAAAAGACTTGACTGCCCAACTGACGATACTTGACAGGCTACACAAAACTTCGGGTTCAGAGGAAGATTATAAACAGCTGCTAGCAGTAAGGGGTGAACTAAATATGCTTTTAGCTCGTCAAGCGGAGAATTCCCTCAAATGGTTGCAGCAAACATACTACGAGAAGGGGGACAAGGCGGATAGACTGTTGGCGATGCGACTGCGGGCTAAGCAAGCGCGGAGTAATGTGCTCTCTCTTAAAGATAATAGTGGTGCGGTAATTAGGAACCCACGCCATATCACAGCTGAATTCCTCACTTTCTACTCCCAGCTATACAATAGGTCCTGTCATGACCCCTCCCCCCCTCCTAGCTCTGTAGCCATTCAAAACTTCCTAGCACTGTGCGATCTGCCAAAGCTGCCCCAGTCTGCCTCCTCCTCTTTCAGTGCCCCATTCACATTGGAAGAGGTTTTGGGGACCATAAAACAATTGAAAGCGTCTAAGGCACCTGGCCCGGATGGCTATACGGCCGCTTATTACAAAGCCTTTGCCCCTGTGTTAGCGCCCCATCTGCTGGCTCTCTTTAACGATATCTTAAAGGGAGGTGCCTTTTCCAAAGAGGCCTTAGCGGCAAGAATCATAGTTATCCCAAAAGAGGGAAAGGATCCCACCAATTGCGCCCACTACCGCCCAATCTCCCTCCTGAACACAGACATCAAGCTATATGCCAAGATCCTGGCTAATCGGCTAAATAGAGTCCTTCCCTCCCTGATAAACCCAGACCAAGTCGGATTTATCCCGGGCCGCCAGGCTCGGGATAACACCCGACGTATCATAAGCCTCCTTCATTCGGTCAACGAACGACGCTCCCCGACGCTGTTACTGTCCCTTGACGCAGAGAAGGCGTTCGACCGTATCAGTTGGCCCTTCATGCTCGCTACCCTCCGACACCTAGGCTTTGATGGGGATTTCTTAACGGGGATCCAAGCCCTTTATTCCTCGCCCTCCGCGCGCATCTCGGTAAATGGGGTCCTCTCCGACACAATGGACATTACCAATGGGACCAGACAGGGGTGCCCACTGTCCCCCCTGATCTTCGCCTTGGTGATTGAGCCGCTGGCGGCGAGGATCCGGGGCTCTCCGGACGTGACTGGGGTTTGGGTGGGGGATGACGAATACAAAATATCGTTATTTGCGGATGACGTTCTCCTGACTCTTTCCTCCCCACAATCATCCCTACCGGCCCTACATTCTATTTTATCCATATATGGCTCTCTGTCGGGATATAAGGTGAATGTCACAAAAACTGAGGCT
>WWET01004947.1:39202-68906 GCA_011038615.1 Limnodynastes dumerilii
CTTCTCCCCGGCGCATGCGCAGATCGGCTGAAAAGCCGATCTTACGCTTACGCCCGCCGTCCTAGCGACGGCGGGTGTTCTTCTGGATCAGGTTAGGCCCAATGTATCAGTCCACCTAACAACATCCACGTGGTCTGTAATCTTTTGCATTTGAAAACAAATCCAGCTTGGCTCTTATACACAAGTATCTTTTGGCTTGAAGGCTACATTTGCCCAACACTTTATACATTGTGCCAAATTATCCTTTGACAGGCCAGTGGTCTATATAGACTTTATCTATTGGCAGAACCAGCCAAAGAAATATCCAACCCACACTGCAATATTACCAGGAAATATCTTAACCATAGGATTCCAGCCTAAGCCGTGCGGCGAGGAGACAAACTATTGTGGAAAATTCCAAAATAATATATAAGTGTGGACACTTTGTATTGTATTCAGAATCTATATCTGATTGGCATATCTTGGGACATTGACAGCTACCACTTGTAGTAGAGTGTTTACAACTACTGTTTTTATGGTTTATTTTTGATATTATTCATCCTTTTTTATATATATTTACAATAAATTTTTGATATTTTGATATATTCATGCTCAGATTCGCCACTGTATGATTTTGTATTTTTGCTAGGGAGCGCGGCTATATTGTGATCTAACTTAAACATAAACCTAACCCCACCCCTAACATTAAACGCTGAATTTAACTATTAATCCCTAACCTAATCATCCTAACATTAACCCCTAACCATAAACCCAGACCCTAAC
This sequence comes from Limnodynastes dumerilii, assembly GCA_011038615.1. Lineage (NCBI taxonomy): Eukaryota > Metazoa > Chordata > Amphibia > Anura > Limnodynastidae > Limnodynastes > Limnodynastes dumerilii. The sequence continues at coordinate 39,965 of WWET01004947.1, forward strand.
CCCTGCACCCTATAACCCTAACTCTAACCCCCAAAACCCTACCGTAATCACTAATCCTTAACCCCATCTCTAACCCTTAACCAAATCCTAAACCCATAACCTAACCGCAACTCCTGACCTAAACCCTGACCCTCTAACCTTATTCATCCTAAACCCTGACCCTAACTCAAACCCCTAACTTTAAAGCTAACCCTGACCCCAACCCTAACCTTACACCCTGATCCAAAACTCCAACTTTAACCCAAACCCTGACCCCAACTAACAATCAAATACAACAAAAATATGTCCTAACGTCTGTGTGGGAGAGCAACAGGGATTCTCCCCAGGGGGACCAGCTCTGTGGAAGGAGACTCACAAGGGGATTTCCATTCTCAACGTGACCACTAGAATTGATGTGTGTTTGAACTTTTTTATATCAAGAAGCTATTTAAGAAGTCTGCAACAGGAGTTGGACAGCAAGTAGTGTATCGAATTTCTTTTTACAAAGTTTGAAGTCCTTTATGTGAATAAGGTTTATGTGACTCTACTGCCATCTAGTGACTGAACTGAGGATCGTATATTCATTTTTTTCAGTCTAATGGTCTTTTCTTTCTATTTCCCTTCATTCCCCTTTTTTTCTGCCATTTAGTTTTGACCCCTAGACCCCTTCAATAGTGTCCTTGTTTTCCACTTTTCCTTGTAGAACATCCCTATATTACAATATTAGTCATTCATACATTTTTGTCTGGAAGTATTTCATGTTTTATTCTAGTTTCAAGTGACATTTTATGCTATTTCCAACATTTTTAGATATTAGGTTTATTTGTTCTCTTTAGGCCCCTTCACTGCTCAGTGTTTCCCTTCCCATTCATATTGTTTTTGTATTGACCTTTTTACTGATTGGATTTATATTTGTTGCTTGTTAGTGTGTCATGTTCTATTTTAGTTTTTAGTGATATTGCATGTTATTTCCACCTTCTTAGATATTAGGTTGTTTTGTTGTTCCCTTTAGGGCCTTTATTTTGCTCAGTGTTTCCCATCCATATCGTTTTTGTATTGACCTTTTTTACCGGTTGGATTTCTCTTGGATCTTTTAACATTGAACTGTACTACACACCTTGCAGAGGTAGGTTGGTGTGTGCACTTATACTTTTCAATTTTCCCGCATTCATATCTATATTTTATAGCGCCAGAAACTCTACTGTTTTCACATTGTTATAGAAATAAAAAGATGTGATCGGGCGCTTACTTGGGGGAAGGACAAATGAGATAAAGCCAGATAAAAGGTATAAGAGAAATCAAAATGCTCATAAAATTTCTAAAACATAAATCAATGAATATTAAAACATATAAATACAAATTGACAAATGAAGCATGTAATATAAGAACTGTCAATAGATGGCGCTAAAGTGCTTTACCAAATTAATGAATACCAATCTAAAACTAAAATTCTAAAAACCATCAGTAGGTGGTGCTAAAGTGCTTATGCAGAAATACTAAAACAGTAGTTTCTCTGAACGGACACGAAATTATTCCTTGCAGCAACTGAATATCATGTAAGTATATAAAAAAGGGAAAAGTGTCACTTGGAGATCAGCTGAACTGCTTGTCCTGGATGTAGAAGTTCAATGGTAGACGTCTTGTAAGTAAAGTGCAGTGCTTTGGCAATTGATCAGCTGTGATGGATCCCCGTACAAGCGTGATTCTTGAATAGTGTCCTTCCTGATTTTCTCTCACTATTTAGCGATAGTTCCCTCTTGAGGGAGGGTATACCAGGGCGCTCCCCCCGAAGGGGTCGTTTTTTCACCTTTTTGTTCCTACCCACCCGTACCCCTTTGGGGGAAGCGCTCTGGTATCCCCTCCCTCAAGAGGGAACTATCGCTAAATAGTGGGAGAAAATCAGGAAGGACACTATTCAAGAATTACGCTTGTACGGGGATCCATCACAGCTGATAAATTTCCAAAGCACTGCACTTTACTTACAAGACATCTACCATGGAACTTCTACATCCAGGACAAGCAGTTCAGCTGATCTCCAAGTGACACTTTTCCCTTTTTTATATACTTACATGATATTCAGTTGCTGCAAGGAATAATTTCGTGTCCGTTCAGAGAAACTACTGTTTTAGTATTTCTGCATAAGCACTTTAGCACCACCTACTGATGGTTTTTAGAATTTTAGTTTTAGATTGGTATTCATTAATTTGGTAAAGCACTTTAACGCCATCTATTGACAGTTTTTTATATTACATGCCTAATTTGTCAATTTTCATTTAAATGTTTTAATATTCATTGATTTATGTTTTAGAAATTTTATGAGCATTTTGATTTCTTATACTTTTTATCTGGCTTTATCTCATTTGTCCTTCCCCCAACTAAGCGCCTGATCACATCTTTTTATTTCTATTACATTTCTGGGGAATTAAGCGGTACCCTTTGTGATTAAGGCTGCTATAGCTTTCCATTTTAGTAGAGTGCCTTCTCCCCCTTCCTACCTTAATGTTTACCAGTGAGTTCCAAGTCTCTGTATTTACTGAGTTCATTTAGCCACAAACTCGCCGTAGATGAAGTTGTCATTAACTCACCGTTGTTGAACTTGCTCTTGCAATTTTAATCATTGCCATATAAGTCGCTGGATTTACTAAGGGGCGTGTTGTAAAATCGAATAGCCCCAAAATCACCAGAGAAAACAGAGGTGCTTGTCATAGGTGAGTTTGCACTAATCCCTTGCAATTGGTCTTCAAATCATGAGGATGGGTATAAAAATTAACTACAAAAGGCTTTCAGCTGATGGTTGATGGTCTGTGAAGTGCAATGGCTTTCTGTTTAAACATTATGCACACAGGGGGGGGGCGTGGCCTGCAGCAATATGGAGTAGGACAGGATTCTTGTCAGCTCCCACCAAATATCCTGCAAGTATCCTTATTAAGAGGTTACCCCTGACCAGGAACCCTGCAAAGTTACTCAGGGGACCTATCCATCCTCCTCAGGCAGAGGAGCAAGTTTGGCGGCTGGCGGGACTGCGGCAGCGGAGATCTGAGCCAACGGGTCTCTCCCCTCTCTTACCTGCGGCTGCTGGCGGCGGGGATCGGTGGCGGAGGACTGTAGGAGGCTTCTCTCCCTCAGTGGGGCAATCGGTGAGCTCCTGAGGTGCAGGGATGGAGGGGGCAGCGTCTGTTTGCCGGCTCTGTGAAGTCCTGAGCGCCGTTAGCATTTGGCGCGGGTGCCATCTTGGAAATCACGGAGCAGTGTCTTGCGGAGGAAGCCCTGGCAGCTTGAGTCAAGGTGGCACTGCAGGGAGTACATTGCCCCTCTGCTCTATAAAACGAGTATTTACAGCTCCTGGACGTTGCCTGCTTTCCCTGTGAAGCTTCTGAGGAGGGGTAAAGGAAGTTGAAAAGGCAGGTCTGCTGGGGACAGCTTAAAGATATTTCTACCTTCTGCAGCTGCTGTGCCTGTTGGGTCTGCTGCCTCAGACCTGCTTCCTCCCTGTAGCTGGAAAAGTGTGTGCTTCTAGCTATACATATACATATAAAGTGCAGAGTTACAAGCTTTGAGGAAACTCTTCTTTCAGCATAATATCACTGTGAACTCACCCTTTTATACAGCAATAGCAGCTGGATATAGCAGCATTCTACCTTTGGATCTGTCATTTGAAGTTTCAAGCTGTTGTGGCATATACTAGTCAGAGAGTGCAGATATCATTGTGGTGCTGGAGTCTGCAGTCTGCTCACCTTGACCTGATTTGTGTGTCTCTCCCTGTTCCATTCCAAGATGGGGAAGTCTAATCAATCTTCTGCAGCTGCCAATCTAGAAAAGTACGCTCGGAGTTCCATGGCGGGCGGCCAGCAGGGACAGCCCTCGGCTTCTGATGAAGTGGCCTCGTCGCCGGAGCCGGAGCAGCCGGTGGACTCTTCGCCTCCCGGTCCTACCCTGGTGCAGGTGTTGCAGGCTATTAGTGACTCTGAGGTGAGAGTTACTGGGAAGATTGCGGAGGTGCAGATGGACCTCTCTGTCATCAGGCAGGATCTACAACAAGTGCGGGAACGTCTTGGAGAGTCTGAATGCCGGATCTCGGCCCTTGAGGATCTTACAACACCGATGAGGGGCCAGCTGGACCAGGTGGTGTCTCAAGTTTCCACCTGGAAGGCCAAGTTTTCTGACCTGGAGGGCCGGCTATGTCGGAATAATATCCGTTTTGTGGGTCTCCTGGAACGAGTGGAGGGTCGGGATGCAGTGGGGTTCCTGGAGGAACTCCTAGTCAAGGAATATGGCAGGGAGGCCTTCTCATCTCAATTTACAATTGAAAGGGCTTATCGGGTGCCCTCTCAACCACCTCGTCCTGGAGCTCCTCCACGCACGCTGATAGTGCGCCTCCTGCAATATACAATATCCTTCGCCTCTTCCGACAGCAAGGCTCCCTAAAGGGGATAATGCCTCCGTTTCAGCATATCCGGATTTTGCAGAAGAGGTGCAGAAGGATAGATTTCAATTCCTGCAAGTTTAGAGGCGGTTACGGGACTTACAAATTCCCTATGCAATGTTGTTTCCCTCACGCTTGAGAGTCTCGGTGGATGGCGCGTCACATTTCTTCACTGATCCGCACGAGGCGCAGGAATGGCTGGATAGAAGGGGAGCTCGACGCCGGAGTCCCCCGTAGTGACACTCGACAGGCAGTAGTATTATGTTCTAACCATGTTGTCTTATTGTTGTGCTGCTAACAGTAATTTTATTGTCTTTTGATAGAGTTACAGTCCTACTACAAATGCACTAATGTTTTCTTTGAGACGGTGGTTGTCCTATTGATTGTTTTCATGCACAATTGTCAGTTTGGTTCATATGGATATATTAAGGGCATTCTCTAATATGTCTGGGGTTATCGTATGTGGGAGCTGTCCTCTTATGTCGGGTTTAGCTCAGCTCTCGAAGTTGGTGGGTAGGTTATTAGTATAAGGTTACTATGTTAGGGATCAGGTATTACGTATGTTCTGAATGTAATACAGGGTGGGTTAGGGTTGGTTGGGGTAGGTTACTGTTTATTAGTTGCAGGGGAGCCAAAGTGTACATTGCTGGGTTAATAAGAGCTATGTTTTGTATGGGTGCTACGGGGGACTCATCCTCTACAGGGTGGTTACAGGTTTGTGTTATAGCTTCGGGTTTTAACAAATGTCACAATCTTTGAAATTCCTGTCATGGAACACACGGGGCTTGAATGATAAGGTCAAGCGTTCTCTTGTTCTGTCTGAGGTGCGTAGACAGAGAGCGAATATAATTGGACTAGTTGAGACCCATTTGTTAGGGGGACGTCTATTATCTCTTAAGAAAAGGTGGGTTGGATGGGTGTATCACTCCGCGCATGCTAGCCATTCCAGGGGGGTGTCTATACTTATTGGGAAACATGGTAATTTTCAGTTGGACCTAGTCCAAACGGACCCAAACGGGAGGTATGTCTTCCTTAAAGCGAGGATAGATATGGCCCCTATTCTTATATTGGCGGTTTATATTCTTCCCCCATTCAACTTGGATGTTCTCAAAAAAGTGACGGACTTTATGGCCGATTCTCCGGGTACCCCCACTGTGTGCATGGGGGATTTTAACAATGTTATAGATAAAGAGTTAGATCGTTGGAGAGAATCTTTGCTGATGGGTCCCCCTGCTAGGGTTGGCGGATCCTTGGAGGTTGACAAACCCTGATAAACGCATATTTTCTTGTCAGTCCGCCACGTACCACACTCTCTCTCGCATTGACTATATCCTTACTTCTGCCTCTCTGGTCCCACGGATTGGAGAGAGAGAGATATCGGATCATTCTCCAGTATCTTTGACTGTAACCATAAGGGATGATGATAATCTTAAATTCTGGAGATTTAACCCTTTTTGGCTTGATTTGATGGGGTCTGGTCTGGATCTGGTGGCGGAATGGGAGGAATTTTTTGTGAAAAATGAAATGCTGAAACCACTAACCCAGCTTTGCTTCTAGACTTTTTTTAAACGGTGGTCCGTGGTTCCCTCATAGCCAATGTGGCCAGAAAGAAGAAGTTCTATAGGAGTGAGGAGGTGGCTATGGAGAGAGAGTGTGGGGTGAGAGTGGCGGAGTATATTAGATCACACGGGGAAGTGGACAGAATAAAATGGTTGAGAGCTCAGAAGGTTTGGTCAGACTATTTGTTTGCAAAATCTAAACGTAGACTTCTTTTCAACGGGCATCTGTCGTATTCTCAAACAGATATGGGAGGGACCTATTTAGCACATCTAGCTAGAGGAGACCAGGGCTGTAGATGTATCCCAGAAATTCTGGACATTAATCAGGTTAAGCACTTTAGGGCTCCTGCGATAGCCGAGGTATTTCTTAACTAATTCCAATCGGTCTATACTACAAGGGTCAACTACACTGACCAAGAATTACTGTCATACTTAGACCTGATTCCTCTTCCCAGGCTGACAGGGGAAGCGGTGGAGATGCTCGAGGCCCCTTTCTCTCTTGAAGAAGTGGAGATGGTAATTGGTTCTCTTCCCAATAATAAAGCCCCTGGTATAGATGGTCTCCCAGCAGAAATATACAAAAAATTTATAGATTTCTTTGCAACTAAACTTTTGGAGATGTTTGAGGCCTTGTACAAATTTGGTTCCTTACCAACCTCAATGTCAGAGGCTTTGCTTGTTGTTATACATAAGCCAGGGAAGGACCCTCTGTTGCCTGACTCGTACAGGCCCATCTCCCTAATAAAAATCTTAGCCAAACTGCTCTCATGTAGACTGAACAGAGTGATTACATCTATCGTGCACCCCGACAAAACAGGTTTCATGCCTGGAAAGTCCACGACTACTAATCTCTGCCGCTTGTTCACGCAGCTGCAGGTGCCACATGTCATTGAGGGGGGAGCTGCGGTGGCGTCTCTTGACGCCGCCAAGGCTTTTGACTCAGTGGAGTGGGGGTACCTGTGGGAGGTGCTAGGTAGATTTGGATTTGGCCCCCGTTTTATTAAATGGGTGCAGCTGTTGTATTCCTCCCCTACTGCAAGGGTTTGTATTAATGGCTGTACTTCAAAACCATTTCAGTTGGGTAGGGGCACGAGGCAGGGGTGTCCACTCTCCCCTACACTCTTTGCTCTCGCCATAGAGTCGCTGGCATGTCTCAATCGCTCTTATCAAAGCATACATGGCCTCTCAGCCGGCAGAGGAGTGGATAAAGTAGCGTTATATGCAGATGACATGCTGCTGTTTTTGGCGGGAGTTGATGAGTCTTTGCCTGCAGTCTTAAAAACGGTGGAGCTTTTTGGGAGATTTTCGGGATTAAAAGTCAATTGGGATAAGTCCAATTTGTTCATGGTGCGGGAGCCCCCTTCTGGGGGTGTCTCTGTCCCGTGTTCTTTGCAGATCACCCAGAGATTTAAATACTTAGGTGTATGGGTGACCCCCGATGCGGCTGATTTCGTCAAACAAAATTTGGATCCCATCACAGACTGGTTTAGGGCTAAAGCTCGAGTGTGGAGTAAATTACCTCTGAGTCCCACGGGCCGTATCAATCTAATTAAAATGACGGTACTCCCTAAATATTTATATATTCTACAGCATTCCCCAGTATTAATTCCCCTGTCTTATTTCAGGCATGTTACCGATCACCTGCTGTCTTTTGTCTGGAAGGGTAAACGACATAAATTTTCCTTTGTGGTCCTCTGTAGGAGCAGGCAGGCGGGTGGCCTTGCTTTCCCTAATTTGTGGGTCTACTATATGGCTTCACAACTGTCACAATTAATTCCATGGCTCGGGGATGCTGGAGAAGGGTTATTGGGAGTTCTTGTGCGCTCTTCGGGCGGGGGCATTCTTTCTCCTCTCCAATATCTGCTCACGGGGTGGAGACGTGGACGGGGATCCCAGTTAGCTTCCCAGGCGACGTGGATATTTATGTATATAAAAGAAGGAGTAGACTCGAGCTAGGTGGATGAGGCTGAGGATTAGGGTTAAATTCCAGAGCGCTTAACCTCCAGACACTGCTAGTCTGGTGTAGAAAATGGCAAAAATGAAATAGAAAAAAGGAAGCGCTAGAATATTAAACCACTATGGAGTCTCGACAGGTAATAAAACAAATATGTATTATCCACATTGAAAAATAAGTAAAATCATGCAAGATAAAATGCAGCCTAATAAGGTTGTAAATATATTCTAAAATAGGTACTCAAAATACCCTTAATTTGATCGACTTGTATAGTTGAATTCTATCATAAATAAAAAGTCCTGAGGTGGAAAAGGAGAATTAATAGAGTAGCAGTGCCACAGGTACTAATTCCAAAATAACTGGATCCTTAATGTCATCAGGTTATAGGGCACCAATTTGAGGTAGGCAGAGTAGCAATATGGAGTAGAACTCACATGTATCCCACAGATAGACCAAACAGCGTGTCCCAGAGTGGTATAGGGAGAGTGGATGGCTCACGTACCAGCCACGGCCTGAGAGGTATAGGGAGGCTCACAGACCAGTCGCAACCAAGTTGGTAAGGCTGGCACGTCTCCCACGCACAGCAGCCAAAGGACGCGTCCCAAAGCAGAGGACGAGGGCCAGACAGCTCGCTGGTTAGCTGCGGCTGGGAGCTCCGACTCCCACAGTGCCTGAATCAGGTATATGCTGACGTAGGCGGGACACCACGTAATCTGGTCTTTGGGTCGGCAGAGTGAGCCGCCGGTTATTAGTATGAAGACTCTTAATTCTCACATGTGCCGTAACTGTGTAGATGCTATTAGTCCAACATGCAGGATCCACTGTGTGGAAACAAAGGTATTGCCAAAGGGTATATGAGACGTAAAAAGGCTGCTTCCTTTGTGGATATTTGGTGAATTGAATAAGCTTTTAGAAAATCAAGTGTTTGACCTGGGCACACCCCTTTGGTTTAATCACTCCTTTTAAGAACTACAAAAGCTCTCTGGTCGTCGGGTTTGGATTGGGGCGGGAGTGACCTGCTTGGGTCAATTATACTTGCAAGGTGTGCTTAAAAGCTTTCCACAGTTACAGGCGGATTTCCAGCTGAATGCCATCTACTTTTATAGATATTTGCAGCTGCGGCATGCTCTCAATGTGCAATTTGTAGGTCTGGCCCCCTCTTTTTGCCCCTCCCCCGCAATCAACTTATTAAAGATGGCAGCTACTAAAAGGCCTGTCTAGGATGGGTTTACGGAGGGATTCGAAATGCCCGAAATGTGATAATGAGAATGCTGACCTCTGGCATTTAATATGGGCGTGTGCAGATGTCCAGGAATTCTACAACGCAGTGTGGAATGCTGTGCACTCTACGCTCCCCACCCTGCCTTCCCTTGACCCTAAGGTATTTCTTTTTCAAATTAACTTGATAGAGGATTTCTCTACAGCAGTGTACAGATATGCCAGCATACTGGTTTCTCTTGCTTTGACACTGATAGCACGCAGGTGGATGGCGCAGAAATGCCCCTCCTTTCATAACTGGGTGGGTCTAGTTAACGCCACGCTAAATCACAAAAAATTTGTGCACAAGAAGTGCAAAACCCTAGATAGTTTATACAAAATTTGGACGCCCTGGTTGACTTCTCCCCTTGCCCTTATCCCGGGGGAAGAGAGTGATTAGAGAGTATGAGGGAGCAATTGGATTTTTTGTTAAGTGGCAACTTGCTACTCTAGGGTCCTACTTTCCTGATTATGGTCCTCCACTCCTGTTTGTTGGCTCAAATAGCTAAAATTTTGTATAACTCTTGGGTTAAATTGTAGTACATAGACAATATATGTTCTAGGTATCACCCCTATAATCATCAGGACGCTGTCAAATATTGCATAAATGTGTACTTTCAACTTTGACCCCATGGGCTCCATGAATAGATAGGATATGTTAGTAAACATTGCACCACCTTTTATCTTTTATAAGTTTTTGAAATGCGGTTCTAAGTTTACCCACTAGGAATAAGCCTTGGGCGTAGGATGTTCTATGTTTGGCTCCCCGGCACAGGGTGGTGAGATTGGGTGGGATTGTTTGGGTGGCAGGAACAAGTTATGTTTTTCTTTTGTTGTTTTTTTTTTTCATTTGTTTCTTTTGTTTGTTGTTATGTATAGAAATGTATAACATGTATGTTTAAAAATCTATAAATAAACACAATAAAAAAAAAAAAACATTATGCACACAGGATATGTTGTGGGATCAGTCTCCATGCTTTGTAACAGACAAAGGCATAAGGAGCAGAATGAGGAACAGCCTTACCAGCCCCGGGTTCAGCGCAGGCAGCGCACACCACGTCATGTACGTACGTTTGGCCTTTGTTTTTACTGTGACTCCCTGTCTGATCAAGAGGTTGTGCATCTGTTTAGGCTAAACCAGAGTAACCTCTTGAGTCTTTATGAGCAGGTGAGGAGGGATTTGGATTCAGTAACATCACGGTCTAATGCAATGTCTGATCTGCATAAATTAATGTTTAGCATCCACTTTATGACCACAAGCTCATTTCAGTCTGTGACTGAAGAGTGGTAGGTATTTCTCAGGCGACATTTTCGCATCACTTTTCTGTTGTGTTAAGTGCACTTAATAAATTGTTACACACATATATCTGTTTTCCCAGCCAGGAGCACAAATGGCTTGACCTTCAGTTAGCTTTCTATAGGCTCTCAGGTTTCACACATATTGCACTAGACAACCTAAAAATCATACACACTTACACAAATTGGCACCTGTGCCACTCCCTCAGTGTGCAGATGGTCTGTGATGCAAATCTAAAAATGCTGAGTGTTTGTGCTGGTTATCCTGGGATATGTCATGCCTCTTATATTCTGAGACCGTCATCCCTATAGTCTAAATTTTAAACTGGACAAATGCCCGAGGGGTGGCTGCTGGGTATGTTTTATGTGTTGTCATGATATCTGTAATTTGTCTGAATATTTCAAATAAGTTTTAAATTCACTAATTATGTTTTATGTTCTTTATCTATTAACAAGGGACTCAGGTTATGGGTGTAACTCCTGGCTGTTAACTCCTCTGCTGCATCCTCAGACTGGCTTGTTGTCTGCTTCATAATATTGCTTTACAGCAACCTAACCCAGAGCTGATTGAAGTAGACAGTGAGCAAGCAGGGGACCCTATAACATATGAAGAGGAGCAGACTACAGAGGGGGCTGGCAGATAAGAGATAAATATAAAGAATTTGTAAGTGATAATAATTAACCAACCATTTTCTAAAAAATGTAATTATAAAAATGACACACTTTAAGGATTCAACATTTGCTTATTGACAAATATCCTTATTTTTGAGCATGCCAGTTGAAATATTTAACAAAGAGGGTGATAAACATCCAAAGAAATGTCACATTTCAAACATAAACAATCACTTTTTGGGAAAAATAAGAATGTTTTTTTTCCCTTAAAGTCTTCCTGACAGAAGCACCCCGTGTTCTAACACGATGCCTTGTCGGAGTATTTGGCTCTGAACTGTGTAGTGTTGTGCCCATACTACTCTCTACAGATGTGGGACCTGTTTGTAACATCCCATATATTTGTAGATGCTGCACATGACCAATTAATTGTACAACATTAGCATTTATTTCCCCAAGCTTTGATTCCACTCCTACCATTGCAGAAGCAGACTGTGTACATTGTGAATCTCCATAGCAGAGGACAATCTATTAATTCTGAGGCTGAGAATTGTGTTTGTTCTCCTTAAGCTGCTGTCTATATGATGCATAAAAGCATTTTTGTTTGTACATGAATGGCATTTGTTTTTTTTTACCATTTTATCTAGATTCTCAGACATTAGCACAACAGGATTTTTACTAACATACATTGATTGAGTCTGTGGTGGCGTTGGAAGCTCAGCTTCCCGTGTGTCACTACTCACCAATTGGTGAACCATATGTGACTAAATCAAGGGTTATAGTTTCTTCTTCCTCTTCTTAAATTACAGGAATGTTTCTGGACTCAGGCTTTGGTGTGATGTTCCTGTTGACAAAGAGCAAGGTAAGTATTATTTAAATAGATAATGACACTGTTAAAAGTACATTTATTTATTTATTTATTTATTTAATCAGCAGGTTCAACGATCAAGGCTGTTCATCTTGGTATGGTAACACAACAGATGTATCTGAACAAGGATGAAGAGGACTGCTTACCTCAACTGCACCTGAGAACAAACATCTTTTTAACTTCATGTTATCTAATAATATCGTTAAGTACATTTTAAACCCTTTGTTGAAAAGACAAGCATAACACATTGCACATTTAATATTATGACTTTTTGTATCATTTCTTGTGAAACAAAAAAAAACCATGGCTTTATAATTTTAAAACAATCTAACCTTGCTGTGGTGTATCTATATCATGAACGTTAACTCCATGGATAACTTTTTCAGCCATAATTTGCCTCAATAGATCCTCATATGAGGTGTACTCTATTCTACAATATCAGAATATCGCTTGCGGCAATTGTCTGCAGAACTACGGTATGGGCCCACAGCATTAAGGGCATCGACAATATTACACCACATATTTCTTTTCTGGATAAATGGTGTTCTTGAGGTTTGTGATACAAGAATTTTCTTCCAGTTTTGGTTTTACTATGGTCACCAGACTCATAAGAGCCTGATGCTCTCTCATCATCAGCAGATAGTGGTTGCCTGGAAGATCTGGACATTGGGCCTGATCCAGACATACGGCCGCAAGCGATCGTACGCCGTTCGGGAGCGTAAAACCGGGCTAAAAAATGCACTGTGCAGTATGACAACTTCCGGTCGTCCGAAGGACATGAGCGTACAGCGACCGTATTTTGAGCGTATTTTTCGCCCAAGGGGCGTGCATTTTGTACGACGATAGTCCGGACGCTCGAGTTACTACACAGAGGCGGGGATAGCCATTTAAATTGTACAGTATGGGCGTGCTAAGCCCCGTACGACCAGCGTATCGGTACGAAAATTCGCACGGACGCTTGAAAAAGTTAGGGTAGGGTTAAGCCGCCGTAAGTCGGTATAATCAATGGGAGTGTCATGGACGTGAAAGTTTATACGCCCGGGCGATCATATGCTACGCTCGCGGCCGTAGGTCTGGATTAGGCCCATTATGTGGTAGATCCAGAAGAACGGCCAACAGGGGACTTACGCAAGTCATTTAGGTAAATCCCCTGTCTGGGAACATCTGTGTATGCATGCGGCAGATGTTCCCTGTGCAAAGTTATGTCCATTAGTACTTACGATGAAGGGGCAGACCCTTCATTTACGATGTCTTTATCCCCACCACCTAGGTGGGAATAGTTATATAAATGAGGGGTCGGGGCTGGGTAAGCCTCATTATGACTAGTCATAATAGTTAAGGTAGGAATCTAAGTAAGTGTCCAGATTTCCTACCGACAGCATGGAGTTCAGGGACCTGCACCATAGGCGGCCCACGGCATAGGCCGTATAGGCGGCCGCCTATGGCCCCGCGGGTCCCGGGGCCCCGCACTTTTAAATTTTTACTTGAAAAAATTTTTTTTTTATTTTTTTTGCAAGCCTGGCACCACTGGCCGCCAGACTTGCATTTTGGTAGCGAAGGCCCAGCGCGGGGCTGCAGGAAATGGGGACCCACACTCTCCATATACAAACTGAATTTACACAAAAACACTCATATCTACACTAGAGACACAAAGTTTGGAACACTTATTGTTGCATAGAAAAAGTCCCACAAAATACAGATACATAATATTCTGTATACACATTGAATTTACACAGAAACACCATTCTCACAAAGTCAGAAAACATATTGAATGTATGAAAAAGGCCAGAAACTATATACATATGCTTGTTTTTAAATATGGTTTCTGACATCTTTGTGTGAATCCAGATGTTTTTGTGCAATATCAGTGTGTGGTAAAGTGTGTGTAATTGGCTTTTGTGTGACTTTTTAGGGGGTTTCTAGCTTTTCCTGTACATTTAATAGGGTTTCTGGTTGTTCATGTATCTAGTGTCTGAGTGTTTTTGTGAGAATTCAGTATGCATATAGCTTTTGTGGGAACATTTCTATGAATTTAGTGGGGTTTCCGGCTTTTACCCTATTCCCTTTATAAGTCAGAATTATTGTACAATTCACTGAGATTACACAACTACTTTATATAGAACATGAAAATCCTAGGTGACAAGGATTGCCAGGTACAGGACCATTTCCATATATATTTACAGAAATGTATATATAAATTATATTAACATAATGTGAATTACAATCTAAATAATCGATCTCTACAAAAAAAGTGGGAAAGGATATGCAGTATGATCTTTTGATTATTTTTTTATGGAATGACAAGAAATATTAAGAATTAATATTAATTGATTCAACTCTAATGTAGATTATTTTTATTTTGTATAATCAAAATTGTAGTTCCAAAATTTGTTTTTTTGTAAAATAACATTAAGCTAAATATTAAAATAAAAGATTCCAATATTTCACATTTAGATTGAATTCTACACCATAACTAAAATATAACGTAGAGTATAACGATAGCACAGTTTACAGAGGGGTAACTATGTATATGACAGTACCTCTGTAAAATCACCCATGGTACACGCAGAACACACTCTGAGCGCGGGAGATTGCACTGGAAGCGGAGGGCGGAGTCAGGGCGGCTTCCTGGTGTGGGGCTTTTGCAGACAGTGCTTGTTCATCTCGGAGCTGACTGGAAACAGGTTTATGATTTGGACAAGCGAAGCATCGTCTTACATCAGCACCGCGATACTTGCGTAAGTTTAAATAAGTGCTTAAGTATGTTTACACACTGATGTAGTATATACAAATAAACAAGTTATTCGGGGTGCTTTTGTTACTTATAATTCTACATGGCTATCAGAAGTTACAGCGCCAATATTAGGGTTGCCACCTTTCCTTTGTATTTTTATTTTATGCAGTGTCATGTTGGTAGGTTATAGTAGCATGCTAGGCGCACTTTTATATTCTACTGAGATGGGAACACCATTATGTTGCATAGCAGAAAAAAGACAAAAACCCCCCCACTAAAATATTATATAGAAATCATGCTTTTACTCGATCCTCTAGCATGTGAACTATTTAAAAGCCACCATACCTTTAGGTCCCCATGACTACACATAGGGGCTGACCCAGAGCTGTGCTTCCATCTATTTTTCTGATGCCTTAATGAGCATTGCACATGCTCATAATGGGAACAAGCACAGAAAGATGGCTATCCATCCGCCTGTGTCCACATCCAGGGGCGCAACTAGAACCCTGTGGGCCCCACAGCAGAATTTTGAAAAGGCCCTTTTGGGGGCTAAGTCCGGGATTCAGGTGGTCGTCCTCTTGCTCGGTAAGATAGAGAACTTGTTGTCTGTCTCTGCCGCCAAGGGATTGCGGCCACACCCTGAATCTGAATCTTGGTGTTCTGGGAACACCGTTAGTGTTAATTGACTGTGTTATGTGGACACTGTTCAATTTAATAGTCTGGGACTATTTGTGTTTTAGAAATACCACTAGTGTTAATTGACTGTGTTATGTGGACACTGTTCAATTTAATAGTCTGGGACTATTTGTGTTTTAGAAACACCACTAGTGTTAACTGACTGTGTTATGTGGACACTGTCTCCTTTAATAGTCCAGGACTATTTGTGTACTATTTGTGTTCTAATATCTACGGGATATTAGTTTTAAGAGTAGAGACTCTTGTTTAAAAAAAAAAAAAAAAAAAAAAAAGAGAGGGGGAATATTAATAGTATTACTGGTACCAAGGATATTTACACCTCCATGTGATCACTCAATTCTTATTTTACTTTTGCTTTCTTTATATATTGTTTGTCGCATTATCCGTTTATCTATATATATTCAGTATACTTTGAACGGGTGGTAAGTGTACGTTCAAATGTACTAAAGTACTTGTTTAAATTCTATTTTTGCAAATGTCAACTCCTATTGTTATCTTTGACGATTGTGACGATTTTGACGATAATAATCCTTTTGGTTGTAATTGTTGTAAAGGAAGTTTACGATGGTACGTAAGTGATTTAGACGAGGCTCAGATAATTTACATAGGACAGACTGATAAAAAGGAATTTAAATTTATTAAAACCGAAGGTTACACACCAGAGGTCTGGGGACATATCATACGTAAAGTTAAGGGCATTTTAACCACAGGTTATCATTCTGACTGTGTTAAGGAATTAATAGAAGGACAAAGTTTTAAAACCATAACAACAAAAGCCCAACCCCACCAGGTTCAGAGGATGAGGAAAGGGGGGCTGTGGGCGGGGGACGATCCACATCACCCTCACATACCTTCCCTGACACCACACACACGGAAGGGACTGAAGAGACTGAGAGTGATGTCAGCGAAACCGATACTAAGCAAACACATATGCCCCGTACTGCTTCCAGAGCTCTTGGTGCACGTAGTAAGAGCCGATCGATATCAACTAAACGCAACACCAAAGGTAATACAACCACACATAATCCATTTTTTACTGTAGGAGATCAGTTGTTAAAAAAACCCATCGACATTGATGATCTTGATAAAATCATTAAAAACTGTCCTAAACCCACTACCACGCCTACTGGGTGTATGTCATATCTTAAAAAGGCTTGTAATGGTCGCAGCTTCACACAAGAAGATATGCGTCTCATTATAGATGGTATTATAGAACACCATTCTGCATGGGACTGGACTCTGGTCCCTACCATTAACACCCCTATTGCAGCTGATCACCAAACTGCCACCCTGTATCCCCTTAATACGCAGAAAGGTCTTGACGAAATGTGGAAAGAAATAACGGAACAAATGTCCCTTGTGTTTAAGGCGCGGTCATCACTTCCGATTGCTGTAGCATGTAAGCAAAAACAGAATGAGGAAGTGACTACCTTTTGGAAGCGTTTTAAGAAATGCTGGACTGAAGACGCGGGTCTTCCTTTGCTCAATTCTGACAGTTTACTTATTTCTACATTTGTCAACAACCTCCTCCCCTCTGTAAGCCTTAGTGTCAAGCAGAGTGTCTCTACCTGGACCTCTGATACTATTGACACATTTCAAAACCACCTATATGAGAAAGAAGCATCCGGCTGTTTTGAAATAAAAAGGAATCCTGTTGCATCGACCCATAACTACCACAACCCTCAGCGTCCCCACAATCCCAATAATTACAATGAACCACGGAAACAGTCCACACCCCATCCTCAAAAACAACAAACCCGTTGCTATAATTGTGGTCGGGATGGTCACTGGGCCCATACTTGTCCTCTCCCCAACAACTACCCTGCACCCCCACAAATCCAAAGGGGGCCTACCTCAAACCCCTACCCCAACACACCTTTTCCCGCCAACAATGCCCCGTACAGACCCAAATTCCAAGTTGACTGGCAAGACCAGAGACGCTGATGGGGCCCGGAGGAGGGTATCCCAACTTTCTTACAATTGACAGAACACTGGAAGACAGCCCCTATTTTAAATTTACTTGTTGACAATGCCCCTGTAGGGTTTTTGGTCGATAGTGGGGCCACCACCAGTGTATTGTGCAAGGAATTGTACAGGGGATTGTTAAGAGAGTCCACTCCTTCTATGGGAATAAATGGGACCCCTACTCCCGCCTATGAGACCACACCTTTAATGGTAACCACAGAAACTGGCCTTTCCATAGGTCCACACACCTTCACTGTCATTCCTAATTGTCCAGTTAACTTGTTAGGTAGAGACTTATTGTCTAGGTTAAATATCACTATCCAGGCCAAGGAACAAGGGTTTGAGGTTAACTCCCCTTATTTCCCCATGCTTGAAGTAGACGACCCTGTCCTCTCTCAGGTGGACCCAGGTCTATGGGCCTCTAGTTCACTTGACACAGGATACATTGACTGTACTCCCTACAGAGCTACCTTGAAAGAAGGTACACAACCTGTTTTTCAAAAACAATATCCACTTTCTCAAGCCAAGATTGAGGGTCTCAGACCCATGATACAGCAATTCCTAAAAGACAATATTATTCGTCCAGTAGTCTCACCTTACTGCACACCTATCAATCCTGTGGCCAAAGCCGACGGTACTATCAGGTTTGTTCAGGACCTAAGGGAAATCAACAAATTGATTATCCCTATTGCACCAATTGTCCCTGATGTGCATTCATTACTTTCTGCCATACCAGCACAGGCAACCCATTTTTCTGTCATTGATTTAAAAAATGCCTTTTTTAGCATTCCAGTGGACCCCCAGACACAACTTCTTTTTGCTTTCTCTTTCGAGGGCCAGCAATATACTTGGTGTAGGCTACCACAAGGCTTTATTGATTCTCCTGTGGTATACAGCATTGTCCTTCAAGCTACTTTAAAATACTGGCACCCCCCCCCAGGGTTCTGTCCTACTACAGTATGCAGATGATCTGCTACTCTGTAGTTTCTCAGAGGAGGCCAGCAAGGCAGATGGTGTGTCATTATTGAAATGTTTGCAAAAATGTGGTCACAAGGTGTCCAAAACAAAGATGCAATGGTGTCTTACGCAAGTTAACTATTTGGGGTTTGTCCTGAAACACGGTGAAAGATTAGTCAGTCCACAACGCATTGTGTCTGTATTGGGTCTGGTCCGCCCAACTACCCAAGATCAAATGCTTTCTTTTCTGG
This sequence comes from Limnodynastes dumerilii, assembly GCA_011038615.1. NCBI lineage: Eukaryota > Metazoa > Chordata > Amphibia > Anura > Limnodynastidae > Limnodynastes > Limnodynastes dumerilii. The sequence continues at coordinate 58,513 of WWET01004947.1, forward strand.
GTATGGTAAATTACTGCAGACAGTGGATCCCTGACTGTTCATTTTATGATAATATACTCAGACAAAGCACTCTCAGTGACAAACCCAACACACTTGAATGGTCTCATGAAATGTTGAATGCATTTGAAATGTTAAAGAATCTGTTGGTACAAAGTCCTGCCCTTGGCCTCCCTGACTATGTATTGCCTTTTCAATTGTATGCAAGGGACAACTGTAAAACCATGGCGGGGGTACTGACTCAAGAACATGGAAGAAAGCTGCGCCCCGTGGCATTCTTCTCTAAAGTAATGCCTGTGTCGGTCCAAGGAATGCCTGCCTGTCTTCGGGCACTGGCTTCCTGTGCTATGATGGTTGAAATGTCATCTGTCTTCACTTTAGGCCATCCTACTACTCTTTACACTTCCCATCATGTGGTCAACCTTCTTACCCATTTGCATACACAGCATATGTCAGCACAGCGCCTTAGTGGCTACGAGACCCTCCTTCTAGGCAATCCCACTTTGAATATCAAATATTCCAACCTCACCTCAGGACCTGCTCCTGTTCTAAATGCACTTTTAGGCTTAAAGGGCATACAGGATGAGGTCCCCGACGATCATGACTGTCTCAAAACTATTGAAGTCGAAACTTCACCTAGGTCTGACATGTACTCTGTCCCTGTCCCAGGTGCTGACATTATTTTTGTAGATGGCTCCTGCAGTCGCCCCAATGACTCTACTTACCTTGCTGGTTATGCCATTGTTAGCCTTCCTGACACTGTTTTGGAGGCCAAACCCATTCCCTAACAATCTGCACAGGCTGCTGAGCTAATTGCTCTAACTAGAGCCTGCCACTTGTATAGTGACAAGCCTGTCACCATCTACACTGACTCAAAATATGCCTACGGTGTTGTACACGACCATGGTATCATCTGGGCCCGACGAGGCTTCATAGGGGCTGACGGCAAGGGTATTTCACATTCCCAACTTGTCTCTGACCTTTTGCATGCACTCACTCTGCCCTCCCAACTGGCCGTTCTGCACTGCAGAGCCCACACTGGAGGATCTGACCCCATTTCCAAAGGTAACGCCTTTGCAGACAAAACAGCCAAAGAAGCTGCCCTACTACCCACCCCTCACCAACACCTCACCATGCTTTCCCCTCCCATGATTGATGATGCTTTTCTCATCACTGAACTCCAGTCCTCTGCCTCCCCTGCTGATTTACAAGACTGGGTCTATCCAGTGTTGCAGAAAAATCCTAAGACAGGATTGATCTGCAAAGAGGGGAAGCCATGTATTCCTCAGGTCAGTGCACCACTTTTTATCGCACATTACCATGGCATAGGCCACTCCAGCAAACAGACTACATTAGCCCTTTTGGCTAAAGATTTCTACATCAGGGATGCTAAACAATTGGTTAACAACTACATATCCAGATGCATTACATGTCTCAGAAACAATCCTAACAACCCACACAAGGCTCCACACCAACACCTAGAATATCCCACTACTCCATTCACCCACCTGCAGGTTGATTTCACACACATCCCCAAAACAGGGGACAAACAGGAATATGCTCTAGTCATCATAGATATGTTTTCTAGATGGCCTGAGGTATTCCCTACTAAAGCAGAAGATGCAAAAACAGTTGCAAGGATACTGACACAAGAAATCATTCCCAGATGGGGGTGCCCTTTGCAAATAAACAGTGATAAGGGCTCTGCATTCACAGCCAAAATTACCCAAGCATTGGTAAAGGCATTACACATAGATTGGAAATTCCACATCCCATACCATCCCCAAAGTTCAGGCATTGTGGAAAGAGCAAACAGAACAATAAAAGACAAATTAAGAAAAGCTACTGGGGGTACATTCGCTAAATGGAAACAAGCTCTCCCCATTATCCTCGCAGAGATAAGGATGACTCCCCACAAAACCCTAGGTCTCTCCCCTTTTGAAATCTTAATGGGAAGACCCTTTCCTACTCCATGGGCCAAACGACCATTGGTAGTACAGGAAAGTGACCTTGACTTAATAAGGGAAGAATATGTAAGGAAACTGATCACCACCCTTTCTGAAGTTGAACGTTCAGTGGTTTGTAAAAATCCTTGTAATCCACAGGAACCAACGCATCCTTTTCAGGTGGGAGATAAAGTGGCGGTAAAGACCCTCCCCAGGAACAAAGGTCCAGGAGATTTTACCTATGGCCCAGAAACAGAGGTGGTCGCAGTAACCAGAACAGCCATCCTGACCGAAGAGGGGCCTACCTGGATCCACGCATCCCGGGTAAAGAAAATACCTTTATCCAGGTCCAGAGCAGAAGAGGAAGAAGGCCAAGGGGTACTAACGGGAGTAGACAACTCTGACCCCCAACAACAAAGAGAGGTACTAACGGGGGCAGACAGCCCTGACCTCCAACATGGACCAGGTCAAGATTCCACCCTACCCTAGGACTTTTTCATTCTTCTCTTTCGCTGCTGCATTCTCGTTTTCTGTTTTGATTACCCCAAATGTTGCTGAAGTAGATATAATCCAACCTTTGAGGATACACTGGCTGCTGAGATGGGATATACGGATACTAATCTCTGGTTAGAATGGATGGAATATAATGTTAAAAAGACCAATCAGAGTAATTGTTATGTGTGCGGGAAAGCTAGGCCTCATTTAGGCACTGTTCCTCTAAATATTCCTGAAAACGAGGAAAAATGCTTTCTTAGTCTTTTTACTGACTCTAACACCAATGACACTCAATGTGAAAGATGGAAGAAAGAATATCCTATATTGACCCAAAAAAAACCGCCCTGTAGATTCTGTGACCATATACCCTGGTAATTATACTTGTTATATCTCCAACCTTACCGTTGGAAAAGACCTGAAGACTTTTTCCCCAGGATACTGCTCAGAGTTCCGTAACACAAGTATAGCAAACCAAACCAGATCCCTAGGAGATATATATTGTATCTGTGGAGATCTAAGAATCAGGGCCAGGTTACCTTCATCCTGGAAGGGAGAGTGTGCTCTGGCCAAAATTATTATGCCTATCCATATTCTCCCTGAAGGAAGAGACTCTGAAGTAATAAATGATCAACCCCCTTCCAAAAGGAAGAAAAGGTCCACTCCCGAAGGTAGTTTTGACCCACATGTGTATATTGATGCAATAGGCGTCCCAAGAGGGGTCCCTGATGAGTTTAAAGCCAGAGATGAAGTTGCCGCTGGGTTTGAATCCCTTCTCCCTATTATTACTGTAAATAAAAATGTGGCTTGGATCAATTACCTCTACTATAATCAACAGCGGTTTGTTAATAATACCCGAGATGCCCTTAAAGGTATTGCTGAACAATTAGAAGCCACCTCCCAGATGACATTCCAAAATCGTATGGCCCTAGACATGATACTGGCAGAAAAGGGTGGTACTTGTGTATACTTAAAAAATGTAGATGGATGCTGTACTTTCATCCCTGATAATACTGGTCTCAATGGTAAGGTAACTTTGGCTATCCAGAAGTTAGAAAGTCTGTCTGAAGAGTTAAAAGCAAACTCTGGTGTAGATAATCCCTGGAGTCAATACTTTGGATGGTTTGAAAATTGGAAGCAAGCACTTGTGCAACTAGGTATTACTATTTTAATAATATTCGTATTCTTTGTTGCCATCATTTATTGTTTTTTACCTTGTTTGAGGAAAATGTTTAACAAAGGTATGACAACTATATCACCTACTGTTATGTATCAAGGGGTTATAGACCCCCCAAAAGAGGATTACGATTTATATTTGAGAGATTTGCGAGATATGGAGGAGACATGAAAGAATCAGGTGTGAATGACATCTGATTCTAAGAGGGGATTGAAGGGTTAAAAAGAAACATACTGTTGACACTGAAACATTTGACCACTTCTGCAAATGTTCTCTAACATATTTCTCTTGCTTTAACCAGTTTATACTGGTTTGTACTATTTTAAACAGTTATCAGAAATCACCATATATGTAGATCCCCAGCAACTCTTTTGATGTCCAATCATGTTATTCTATATGTTATCTCCTCCTTTTGTATCCTGTCTATATAATATACTGTCTGATGCCTAATAAAGCAGAGTGATTCTTAACCTACAACAGCCTGTGCTGCGTATTTCTTTACTTTGGGTTAAGCCTTACTCTCACTGGATCCTAAGGGGTCATCACATCGAGGTGGTCAGAGAAATATCCCTAACAGCCCCTTAGTAAATCTGGTCCCTAGGATGTTAGCCCTTAGTATATTAGTATTTGATAGCTAAGAGGAAGCTAAGTTAACTGCTTGAAAAATATCATTAGTTACTTGTACAGTAAAGACAGTTCTACCGATAACTGTTACTCATAGCAGTCAATACAGCTGCTATGGCTATCTCTTATAGGAAAAACCATTGTAATCTGGATTTCTTAATCACTCATGTCAATGGTACTGTTGCTCTTTGTACTCTGCAATCATGATGGTTGTATCAGCTTACCAATCAAGGCTGACTTAAGATTGTGATGACAGCGAAGGAAAAGGAGAGCTAAAAGAAGTCACGAAATGTCAACTGTGTGAGTGAATAAGCATTGTCCCGATAAGATGTGAAACTTGAGATGAATAGTCTGCCCCACATATGAATGATTTACCCTTGTTTAAAAATATAAGATTAAATAAAACAAAAAGGAAAATCATTGTGTATTTGTGTGTGCCTGTGGAGAAGCTGGAATGGATATACAGAATATTTAAGGACAACGGGCCTGATCCAGACCTACGGCCGCAAGCGATCGTACGCCGTTTGGGAGAGTAAAACCGGGCTAAAAAACGCACTGAGCATGTGCAGTATGACAACTTCCGGTCGTCTGAAGGACATGAGCGTACAGCGAGCGTATTTTGAGCGTATTTTTCGCCCAAGGGGCGTGCGTTTTGTACGACGATAGTCCGGACGCTCGAGTTACTACAGGCGGGGATAGCCATTTAAATTGTACAGTATGGGCGTGCTAAGCCCCGTACGACCAGCGTATCGGTACGAAAATTCGCACGGACGCTTGAAAAAGTTAGGGTAGGGTTCAGCCGCCGGAAGTCGGTACAATCAATGGGAGTGTCATGGGCGTGAAAGTTTATACGCCCGGGCGATCATACGCTACGCTCGCGGGCGTGGCTGTGTCTGGATGGTTTGATCTCTCTAGAGGCCACTTGCCTCACTGACTCCAACTGAGAGGGAGCTGTTGAACCCCTTACAATCCCTATATGCAGCACACACAGGTGTTCTCCTAATCAACCTGTTCCCAGATGGACTAGCCCAAAGACCTGGAACAGGGCTGCATAACAGAACTCCAGGGCCTTTACACAGCTCCTGCCTCCTAAATTCAGTAGTTTTGTTATATATCCCCCCCTTGTTTCAACCTAGGGGTTGGAACAACTTTCAGTGAACGCATTCTGGACATTGCGTTCATCTGCCCTTCTTCCTCTTTATAGTCTGTACAATTTACCTCCCATAAAAAGAACCAAGGACCCCATTAGGGCCGCAGGCATTAAACAGCAGGCAGGCGTCCTTGGCTGGCATTTCGGGGACAAAAGGGTTTATTATTTTTGGGTAGGTGGGCTGGGTTAGGATAAGGGGTGGGGGGTGGAGTTGGGGCTGTAGACAAGGGGTGGGATTATATAAATAGAGTTGGTGGGGGGGAGTGGGGCACTTGCTGTAGGAATTTTTTGATGGAGCAGGCTAAGTGTTGCACAAAACATTTATCTATTGCATTCTAGTCTGTGTCTAATTTTTCCTTTTTCTTTCTCACAATCTTCCCCTTTTTTGCTCTCACCTCTCTTCCCTTCCCTTTCTTTCTGTTTTTAATTACTGTATTAATTTTAATTACTTACTGGTGCCTGGTGGTGTTTCTCTCCCGGTCCCTGCGTTGTATTTGCTGTTCCCAGGCGCGGTATTTACAGGCAGCCCTCTCCGTTTTCACTCCCGCTGCCAGCGCTCCCCTCCTCTATTATGTCCCGGCCAGGGCGCATCAGAGCCGCTCCTCTCCTTTTCAGAGAGGAGACAGACATGGTGACACGTGCGCAGGCTTCCGGCCCTAGCCGGAGGCCGCGTGACGTCACCTCTACGAGGCGCAGAGCGGGTGCAGGGGATACGGAGGCGATGGCAGCGGTAATCGGCGGACCAGAGGCAGCTGGGGCAGCGTTGACAGCGCCTAGGGAGCATCAAGATACTGAGCAGCTGGGGCAGGAAGGTAGGCAGGTGGATGGCTGTGGGGAAAGTGCCAGTAGGGTCAGTAGGGGTAGTCAGGCTAGTGATTTTATTCCTGACACCCCTGCTGCAGGTGCAGGTGCTGCTGGGGGACAGGGTGGCATTGTTCCCCATAGGAAGCAGGGGAAACAGAAGGATAAAAGAAGGAATGTGGAGGGCAGGGATGACCAATCTTCCCATGCCAGCAGGGGCTCTAGTGTATCTCTCTTCTCTAAGAGCCAGCCTAAGAGGGGATCTGTGGCTTCTTCCTGTCCATCATCAGCATCTGCACTTGAAAGGAGCCAGAATCGTTCGGGCAGGTCTGCGGCAGGGTCAAAGGGCAGCAAGCAAGGTTCAACTACGCAAGTGGGGGTGCAGCAGTGGATATGTCCCCCAGGGTTTTTTCCGCAACAACTCTGGTCACAGGGTTTTAATGCGGGTTCGGTCCAATTCCCTTACCCGTTTATCCCCCTTATGTCAGCAGGTTTCCCATTTGCAGCTGCGCAAGGGAGCGCAAACAACACGATTGTGCAGCAGGGTGTTGGGGGACAGCAGGTAGCGGACGTGGTTGTGAGTGCGCAGCTTCATATTCCTGTTTCAGTGCAAGGCACTAACATTTCTGTTTTTCCAGGTTCTGCTTCTCAGGATGCGAATGCCGGCGGTCAACAGGCGCAGCCCGGGGTGGAAATCCCGGGTACCTCGTCACAGGCTGTGGCTCCAGGTGATGCCACCGGGATCGGTGAGTCAGCGCCGGTGTCCGGCCTTAATTGCTCTCCTTCTGTTTCTGATGGGGTGTCCTCGGTTGGGTCGGCGGACTCCCAGATACCGGCCGGCAAAGGTTATGAAGCTATTGCGTAAGGCTTTGGCGGGGGTTAGCAGCCAGACTGGGGGGAAGGTCAAGTCCGAGCATGGGCTCAAAAGGTGGCTAGGCCTAGGGATCCATCCATGCGGTGTCCTAATACTGCCATTTATTGGCAGATTAGGCCGTCCGTGAAAGATCGGATAAAAAAGGGTAAATATGTGGATGTTTTTTCCATTACGGAAGAGACACAGAAGGGTCTTACGGCGGCAGCTGCGAAAGGGGGGATGGGGGAGGTGGCCTATAAGACCTTTAAAAGATGGTTGGATGGATTTTGTGTTTTTGCGGCGAGCTATGTGGAGTTTCAGCCAGGTGAGTCGCGCAGGGTATGGTGCTACACCCACATGATTCAGGACATGCACACTAGTTTCAGAGGCGGGGTGTGGAGGGCCTACGATGAGGGCTTTAGAAAGAAGCAGGAGGGCCTCCAATGCATTGACTTTGCCACTAAAGATCTTGAAATATGGTCGGCAGTCACCCAGTCCGGCAAATACGGAAGTGACTCGCAGTCCTTTCGGAAGTCCTTCTCCCAGCAGAAGTCCGGGGGGGGAGGTGGAGGGGGTGGTGGAGTCACCAGCCAGCCCACGGGGAAAGGTAGGTGTTACGGGTTTAACAATGCCCGATGCACCTGGGGAACAGCGTGCCGTTTCAAGCATGCCTGCCTCAAGTGTGGGGGGGCTCACCCAGCTAAAGACTGCAGAGTCCAGGCCCCCTGTGTCCCTCGTAATCAGCTCGGTCTCAGGGCCATTACACAAGGCAATGTCCCCAATTAAGTTGGTAGCGCTTAGGCCATGGTTGGACATTTATCCGGTTCGAGAGGTAGCCAGTTGGTTAGCCGCAGGTTTTGAGCACGGTTTTAGGCTTCCGGTTGATGGTTTAGTTAGTTCTTTCTCCCCGCGTAATCTTAGGTCTGCTAGGCAGTTCCCTGAGATTCTTGAGCAGAAAGTCATGGAGGAGGTGCGCAAAGGGAGGATTGCGGGTCCCTTCGGAGTTTCTCCGCTGGAAAGGCTTGTGATTTCTCCAGTTGCTGTTATTCCCAAGAAGGCCCCGGGGTAATTTCGGCTTATACAGCACCTTTCATACCCGGATGGGGGCTCAGTGAATGATGCCATCGATCCGGGCCAATGTCGGGTGTTGTATCAATCCTTTGAGGAGGCCATGGGTATGGTTCGCTCCGCTGGGAAAGGCGCCCTTATGGCAAAGTTAGATATTGAGTCGGCGTTCAGACTTCTCCCTCTGCATCCTGAATCTTTTAAATTTATTTGGTTTCAGGATGCCACAGGGTCTTTTTGTGGATTGTTGCCTTCCCATGGGGTGCGCCATATCCTGTGTCTTTTTTGAGAAATTTTGTACTTTCTTGCACTGGTGTGTGCAAGTGGGGTCGGGGCACCGATTACTGGCGCATTACCTTGATGATTTTCTTTTCATTGGCCCTGCCGAGTCGGATACATGTTCGAAGGTTCTCTTTTCCGCCAGGGCTTTGTTTTACCACTTCGGTGTCCCAGTGGCCTCGGACAAAACGGAGGGGCCCACAAGCTGCCTGTCCTATTTAGGGATCGAAATTGACACCGTTGCTGGTCTGTGCAGGCTTCCCGCAGATAAGGTGTGTCGGCTGCGGGAGGCGCTCACAGATTTACAGAGTCGCCGGAAGGCGATTCTGAAGAAGGTGCAGTCCCTCATGGGGCTGTTGTACTTTGCCTGTAGGGTCATTCCTATGGGGAAGGTTTTTTTGTCGGCGGTTGCAGCGGGCAACGGCAGGCGTGAGGCTATCACACCATTTTGTGACGGTTTCACGTGAGATTCGCGATGACATGGCAGTGTGGGTCTCCTTTTTGTCCGACTTCAACGGGATTTGCATTTGGCAAGCTCCGGTTGAGTCTAATCTGGAGGTGGAGCTGTATACCAATGCGGCGGGGTCAATGGGATTTGGCGCATATTTCCAGGGGCAGTGGTGTGCGGCACCCTGGGCCGCGGAGTGGAATGAGACGGGGCTCACTGCTAACTTGTTGGTTCTGGAGCTATTTCCCATTATTGTTGCGGTTGAGCTTTGGGCTGTTCAACTGCGGAATTGCAGCATCGTGTTCTGGTGCGACAATATGGGGGTGGTCCAGGCCATCAACGGGCAGCGGTCCTCGTCTCCTCCGGCGATAAGGCTGCTGCTTTTTTTGGTTTTGAGGTGTTTACAGCACAACATTACTTTTAAGGCCTGACATGTACCGGGGGTTGACAATGGGGTCGCGGACACACTTTCCAGGGGGGAGTGGGAAAGGTTTAGGGAGTTGGCTCCTCAGGCCGAGGACACGGGTCTGTCATGCCCTTTACATCTTTGGCAGATCGTGAACCCGGCCTAACAGCCTTGGCGAATGCGCCCCTGGCCCCGGCAACCCGGCGTGTATACGAGAGGGCTTGGTCTGAGTGGGTGCAGTACATGCAAATGAAAGAGAACCAAGGTAAGACCGGGGTAGATTTACTCCTGGGTTGGATCTGGTGGGAATTCGAAGGTGGAAGATCCAGGGCTAGCATGGGCGCTGCGCTAGCAGGGGTGGCGCATTTCTCGATTGTCAAGGGTTTAAATGATCACACTAAACACCCCCTGGTTAAAAAGGTCATGAAGGGGTGGTCCCGGAAACAGCCTAGAGGGGAGGATTGTAGGAGGCCTATTGACCTCGATATGCGAGGCGATCAAAGCTCTGGGGCGGTGGAAGTCATCAGCTTACAAAAAATATGTTCGGTTTGGTAAGTTATAGGTTTCAGCTTATTTAAGTTCGTAAGTGTTCATTTAAAGTGTAATTGTATTGATGTTTGTTTGGGAGGCATAGGAGCTCTGGCGCATCTAGGATTAGCTGCTTGCCATTGGGGGGCACGGGGGGGACTTTCTTCCATTTTTTGATCCTCCCAGCGGGACACTGGTCAGGCCCATATCCTGGAGGTTTCCGGGAGTTTTACCCTCGTTAGGTGCGCTAGAGGACAGATGCCTCCTTTTACCCTCCTTGTTTCCCTGGGGACTCTTAGGGCTAGGTTTAGGTTTTACGGTATCTTATGCTATAATGAGGTAATATTGTGTTAGAGGTTGCTTGTGTTTACTTGGAGTTATTATTGTACTAGGTGTGTTGGTAGCTAAGCATATGTAGAGGGTATTAATAAGTATGTTTAAGTAATTAGATGTTTTTAGATACATGTAGGTATTTGGATATGTGGGCGTGTAGGTCTATGTATGTGTGTGTGTATGTATATGTTTGTATATGTATGTGTGTGCATATATGTATATGTGTGTATATGTGTATGTGTGTATATGTGTGTGTGTGTGTGTGTGTGTGTGTGTGTGCGCATGTGTGTATATG